>JBCAUA010793674.1:0-14763 GCA_038406235.1 Peronia verruculata
TAGATAGATAGATAGATAGATAGATAGATAGATAGATAGATAAATAGATAGATAGATAGATAGATAGATAGATAGATTTATGTGATGATGACGATGATGACTATATCCCTAGCTCAACCAATCACTGGCACTTTGTTAATTCTTAGAAATTTGCACTACCTTAAAATACTGTACTTTGAGCCCTTATTACCAGATCAATCCTGGGTTATCCCTTTCTATTTGTATACTTTACCTCTTTCAGAAGACTTGATAATCGATTTCCCTACTAGTATACTGTATGAGAGTCTGACCCAGTGATTACTCCTTAATTTTGTTGTTAGATATATTTAGACGAAGCTGAAGCGAAAGTCAAGACAGAACTCAACTGTACATGGTTTGAGCTACTGATCTTGAGCTCAAAACAACAGACTTGTTCCTTCCAAGAGAACGGCTGGAAAGTCCCCCTTTTACTTCTCGTAGGCTACGGGGTACAAACACTTCCAACTGTTCACATTGAGATAGAAAAACACATAAAAATGTACGGGATCTGTGACAGCTGTTCACATATCTCGTGGTGGAGAGGTAACAAATACGAGTGAGTGTTCTATTTCTAGCAAAGGGGGTACAAACTCTCCTCCTGGGATTTCCAGGTTTTTGCTTAGTCATATATGAACTATTAGAACAAACAGGTGGCCAGTAGGCTAATAGACAGAGATATAATGAAAGATTTAGAATGAAGTCTGAAATCTAAAACGATAATGGGATAAACTTTATCGCAATCATTACTGTGTCACATAACCTTAATCTGTTTTAAGAAGTTGTGATACAGGTAACAGTTAGTCGTTATTTTTATAATAAGAATCACAAAGACAATTTGTGTCAAGGTTATCATTAAAAATAGATAAAGTGAGACCAATATTTTTTTATATCAATAGAGAATGTCATTGATATTTGTACTGTTAGTTCGATAGTGTAACTTACCCTTCTCACAAATTCAGTTTTGGTGTTCACTATCTAGTGCCTCTTTCTCTGAAATGCTAGCCTGTTCTCTCTCTCTCTCTCTCTCTCTCACTCTTCTTTCTCCCCCTCTCTCTCTTTCATTCATTTTTTTCTATTTATTATAATTTCTAAGGAACTTGTCACTTTCCTCATTTCTTTGTCTCTCACAAGTTTTTTTTTTCAATCGACTCCATCATTTCTCAATGCCTCTCATGTTTTCCTCTGATTTTATCTCCATTGTCCGTATCTGTCTCACAATTAGCATCTCCCCATTCCTTTATCATAGCTCCCCTGTATGTATCCTCAGAAAAGTTTCGCCTCATTTTCCAAGGTGTATAATCATAAAAGGTGGAGGGTTAACACATATTTGTAATTCATTTACCATCAGACCCTTTACAAGCTGCCCAGACGAAACACTGATGAGAAGTTAATATTTCATAAGCATGATCTCATAAAGGATAAGGCATGCAATGTGAGAAAGAGCAAGAGTATGAATCGATCTCTAATTTCCACGTAGTAGACATGCATCTAGTTTCCACGTAGACAAACATCTAATTTCCACGTTAAAGATATACATCTATTTTCAACGTAGTAGACACTCTAAATTCCACCTAGTAGACAAACATCTAATTTTCACGTAGTAGACAAACATCTAATTTTCACGTACTAGACATACTCTAATTTCCACGTACTAGACATACATCTAAACCGCTACTCTAACTTCCACGCAGCAGATATAATCTAATTTCCACGTAGTAGACATATTCTAGTTTCCACCTACTTGACATACTCTAATTTTCACGTACTAGACTTACTCTAATTTCCACCTAGTAGACATACTCTAATTTCCACCTAGTATACATACTCTAATTTCCACCTAGTAGACATACTTTAATGTCCACGTAGCAGACACTCTCTAATATCCAGGTTGTGGACATACTCTAATTTCCACGAAGTAGACATACTCTAATTTCCACGTAACAGAGCTATTCTAATGTAAGTAGACATACAGCACTTGTAAAGATAAGTAGTTCTGGCACTGGATTTACACATTGAGTTTACGTAGATATATTTGCTCAGTTTTGTTACAGGAGAGTCCAAGACAAGGTGAGGAAGTATGAATTCATCATTAGCTCCAGGTGATGAAGATGTCATCTTACAACCTGAGATACCGGACAACTATATGAGCAGTACGGTTTACCAGCAGTATGTGTATCCTACCATTCTGTATCTACAGATACCCACCGTTGTTCTGGGTGTCCTGGCCAACCCTATAAATATCTACACCTTCATCAAAATGGGACGACAGGATCCTGTCACCTCCTCTTTCCTGGCCTTATCTCTCTGTGATTTCTTCTACAGTCTCATCATTTTCTTTATAGTATTTTTGAATTTCGTCAGTGCCATTTACATCTCTGAAAATCGTATTGTCCCCAGAATATCGCTACAGAATTTTCTGACATGGTACGCTACCGGTTTCTATGACGCTGCAGTGATTATCAACTCTTATATCGCAGTCACTCGAGCTTGTTGTGTGGTTTTTCCTCTAAACTTTAAAACTACCTTTACATTGTACAGAACAAGAATAGCTCTCGCTATAATCGTTATCATCCCTTTCCTTCTCCGTTGTCCAATGTTAGTCACACAGAGACTGACCTGGTCATTCAACAGTAACACCAACATCTCCGTTCTCGTTCTTCAACAAAACCGAGGTTTTCCACTGACATTTCATAACATCATCAACAAAAGTATTTTGTCTAACGTCTGTTTCATCATTGCAATCATCAGCCTTATCGTCCTGACCATCAAACTCAGAGAAGCGATGAAATTTCGCCAAGCTACGTCCAGTGATGGCGCTGCCTTTCGTAAAAGAATCACTGAGAAAGAGGGGACAAAGATCAACAGTAAAGATCTCCAGGTCATTAAGTCTGTGACTCTGGTCACCCTCATCTATGTGACCTGTAACCTGCCCACTGTACTGATCAGTTATGTACGGATGGCAGTTCCCTGGTTTGACTTGAGTGGTGATTTGTACCTTTACTTAACAGTGGTGCGGTTCACGACTAGCCTGGCCTATCTCAGCTCCTCCATCAACATCTTCGTCTACTACAACTACAACCCGACCTATCGGAGACTTTTAAGAAGGCAGCTCGGAATGATCAAATGACTTTTTCTTGGCGATTCTCCCTCTATAAATCCAGAGTACATGAGTACATGTGCTTTCTCACAGAGAGAAATAACTAACTAGTTGTAAAATATCTTACAATAGGACTGTTTCCATTTTCAACAATGAATAAAGAATAATTTCACGTGTTACTGGTTTCTTCAAAGTTGAAGAGGATAAAACGTTTGTCAATTTCACACTGGCTATCAGGCTAACGTGCGGTTTAATATTTTTAAATTCATTACACACGAGGAATCCAAGTTTTACTACTGTGTCTCAGATTTTCAACAATCGTATCCCCAAAATTCCTTCTATCCCATCGATGACAAAACATGTAACGATACTATTGTTAGATAGAAGAAAACTCTATTCCAAATTATCAGCAAATGACTGACTTAGGGATATGATAATACTTGATCGAGAGAATTGATAAAATGAAATAAAGTATGTTGAGATAAGATAAAATAAATTTCATTTCTCCTGAAAAGAGAACTTCTTTCACAGCTGATGGAATAACGTATACACAATACAGTCACACTCACCAGTACTACAGACAAACGGATATCGAACAGCATCAGGACAAGGTGGATGGTCAACATTGCCAGGACTTAAGAAAGGCAAAGAATTATCACAGCTGTCCGTTCTTTACTATAGTTATTCCTTTCTGACTGACTATTCTAGGACAGAGGAAGCCGTTCTGATACACAAAGAGACAATTGAGAGGAGGATCGATTGAATCATATTATACGACTACTTCTGCGACAATTTATAATAACAATAAAGCATGAAAATAACATTAATAAATGTAATAAGATAATGGCATAATAATGATGATAACAATGGTAGAATAATAGCAATAACGCAAAGAAAAAGTAGACGATTAGATGAAGCAGCGACTGATTTTAAAAACAGACCATCCGCTGACACCATTTCTGATAATTATAAGACAATTTCTCACTATGAAGGCTATTCGCTCTCTTATAAAAGACTCCTTCATCAATTAAAACACACACACACACACACACAGACACACACACACACACACACCATCACACACACACACACACCATCACACACACACACACCATCACACACACACACAAACACACACACACACAAAGAAATCGATGTTCAGAACGCTACTTGAGATTGATTATGATTATTCCTTTTCAAGAGCGCACACCAGTGTGGATGTAGAAGACGAATAGTGGACAGTATGGAAAAGTGAACTTTTGCGAGAGTGGACCAATACACATGAAACAATGCGACAGTCTATTCTATCTAGTTTGATGACAATCTTCAGTGTAAAAAGAGCAAAGTTACATAAATATGTACATTAATCGATGCGTTCAGGTTATAACCAGTGACAACGGAGCTAAGTTTCATACGCTTTCTACTGTTATCCAACCTTATAGACAACATTGAATAGGCCGTGGAAATGCTCATAAATGCACAACTTTACTTCCGTAATCTGTTAAATTGATGACAAGAACTGCTTTTAAGTCTGTACTGCTTACAAAATATTATTTTCTCCACGTTGATGATGATCTCACTCGGCCTCAGCACAATACCATGTACTTTTACCGAATACGTTATGCCATGAAAACCGTGGCACGTATAGCAGAGTGGTTAAGGCATGCTAGTAATAATAACTCCTGTCTTACAAAATCCTGTCCTCACTTCGGGGGAAAGAAAGGATGTTTAAAGTGTCCTCCCACGAGGGTGTCGCTGCGTTGTTTTTGGTCGCTCGTGGGTCCTTTACTATTTTTCTTTGGTATGTATAGCTCCCTATCGTCTCTATCTCCTACTCTACATTTTTCTATTCTATCTCCAGAGGGATGAGACCTTTGGCCTTAATTTCCTATGTCCCCGGTATGCTTATTTCACGAGTTAAAGTGCCTGCTTGTCTGTTCCTTTGTTTGGCTGTATATCTGAATATCTGTTCAACACTCTCTCAGTACGCATGTTTGCCTATGTGTCTACCGGCATGATTCTCTGGCTGTCTGCCTGTCTATATGTATGTGTGTATGAGTGTCTGTGTGTATGTATGTCTATGTATGTATGTACGTATGTACATATGTGTGTATGTATGTATGTATGTATGTATGTATGTATGTATGTATGTATGTAGGCCTATGTATGTATGTATGTATGTATGTAGGCCTATGTATGTATGTCTATATATGTATGTATGCATGTATGTATGTATGTATGTATGTATGTATGTATGTATGTATGTATGTATGTATGCATTTGCTTGTTCACCGTATTGTTTATCTATAATATTTGTTTTTCCATTTTATTCTGATCTGTCTATCTCTTTAACGTCCCATAGCTCTCGGTCTGTACTTTCTTGTCAGAAATCTTATTACGATTATTATTTTGTGACATTGAAATGAATCAGCCTCTTGTATCGTAGATCTGGGTGACATATTATGACGACCTAAGGCTAAATAATGTTGATAAATGCTATCTAAGGGAGGAAGCGGCTTAAAAACTAATATAATGGCTGCAAGGTGTAACATATCCTCGGTTGTTGGAGGAAAGGGGGGGGGGGGAGTTGAACAAGGCTAGAAAGAAGCGAATGAGGAAAAAACAGTGAAAGTTTGGAGACGATATCACAGTGTTGGATCTTGAGAAACAACAAATGCATAAATGTATAAAACAGCAAATAGTCGTGTAAATGAATGAATGAGTAAATAGATAAAGAAATAAAAAGATAGATAAATAAATATATAGAGAACAATAAATAAATAAGAAAGAAAGAAAGAAAGAAACAAAGAAACAAACAAACAAACAAACTAAAAAGTTATATATGAATGAAAAAATAACAATAAACAAAAAGGGGAGAGAACATAAGGAAATGAAGAAGAAAGCGGTAAGAAGAAAAAAAAAAAAGGAGTGATAGACTGAACTGTATACAGCTGTGTAGAGTTAAAGAAGGACATATTGAAAGAGGAAGAGCCGGTGAATGAAAGTCACAAATTATTGAAGAAATAACAAACAGACAGAGAGACGGAAAGGAAGAGCAAAAAGGGGAAATTGATAAAAAGAACGAGAACAGAGGCTACTTCGGACACGTTTGAAGAATATCAGAATGTCATTTAGAAAGAGGTGGGATGGGGAAAAAAGAAATGTGTAAACAAACACAACCGACGACGACAACAACAACAATAACAGCAACAACAACGACGACGCCGACATCACCCCTACCACCACCAACAATAATAACATACTACTATTAATAATAGTATAAATAATAATTTTACAAGAAATATGACACTAATACAATAATAATCAAAATATAATAATAATAATAATAATAATAGAACTAGGGTGTTAGTGAAAAGAGAGGAGTGAAAGTGAGATAGAGAAGGAGCGCTGTAAACCTAATGTCCTTGTCACACCTGTGATGTTTTGGTGAATTTGAAGAGGAGGTGTTATAAGCCACGCCTGTACACTTGAAACAAATAAATAATAATAATAATAATAATAATAATAATGACAATAATTTAAAAAAAAAAAACTAATAAACAAGCGAGAGAATGAGAACAAAGCGTCACCAATTTATCACCAAGTAGTGACACAGTGACATTGTATCTAAAACAAAAAAGAACCTACAGAGAGAAAGAAAGAAAGAAAGAAACAAACAAACAAAAAAGACAAAACTGCAAGGGTTACTAAATAAATAAATAAATAAACAAACAAATAAATCGATAAACAGTAAAGAAAGAAAAGAAGAAATCAGTAAATCAGTCAATCAACATTAATCAATACATCAATGAATCAACGAACAGCAACAACAACGGACAACAACAACAACGACAACAACAGCAACAACAACAACAACAACAATAACAACAACAATAACAACAACAACAATAAATAGATACTGTTATTTGTCGGCAATTATCTCACATTAGAAGGAGAATCCATGTCGCTCGTCAGTATATGAAAACAATGGACAATCAGCCATTCCAATAGAATGTAATTGGTATAGGGAGACAATAGAGTAGTAAAAAAAAAAATCTCAACATGAAAAAATCCTGTATTTGTAGCCTATGAAAACTATGGACTTGAAGGTATATTTGAAGACAATAAGACAATAGAATAATAAAAGTGGATTTTTTTTTTGTTTTTAAGAATATTTCTGAATGGAAGGCGAACAGAGTGCCAGCATGTATATTCTAGGTACGAGACAGTCGGCAGCAGTTAGCTGAAAGAAGTAAGAGAACGTAACATAATGACTGGCAAGTTCTGCTGGGCGTTTTCAACTCACAAATATGGACGGTGGAGCAGTTTACTATACTCTTATTTTGCCTATCGTTTCACCTCGCCTTATTTCTTAGCTGAAAATGGTGAGATAAATATGTTAAATGTCCCAGCCTTTGCAGACTGAAATAAAGGGTTGGTCCTGTAAGTGCGAAAATGAGATCCCTAAAAATACAAAAAGCCAGTTCGTGTTTATACGCAAAATCAAAAGGCAAAGTAAATAATGCACATCCTCACATTACACAGATACAAACACACAATTGGGCACACACACACAAAGCTACTCAATTCTTTTTCAACAATTTTGCAATAACACAGTTTGAGGAAGAGGACACAGCATTTCAGAAAGCGGCATCTTATCAACGGTTATCAAAAGAAATAAATCAATCATCTCTTGGTTCGAGAATCATCCATTTTTATTAAGCATTTATTATAATATGAAACACTAGAAATAGCAACATCCAGGCTTAATTTGCCAGTTCTTTAAACATTTGTATATCAAACCAACTTTATCAAGGGGCCTTGATTTTATAAAAGGACATTTGTGGTGTGATCTATGATTGATATTGGATTCTATCAAAGCGAGACCTTTTTATATGTATACTGACTGAAAAAAAAAGGAGAAATCACACCTTCATAGCAATAACGATCTGTCTCTCTACAGTAAATGGCCATGGATATAAATAAAAGCAAAACAGACCCAGTTAGGACAATTGATCTAAAAATTCATGTCAGTTATGTGTAGAGTCTTTACAGGCAGCAGCATTTTTGAAACATTTTACAGTTCACAGAGAAATATTACTATTGCATTCGTAGACACCTTGGAGAAGTAAAGGCAAGAGAAGGCCTAAAATAGCCATTAAAATTACGTTATGGCTGCCCAGAATTTAAAGCACCAAACCTTTGTCATTGGCTAAAGGGGATATGACACTGTGGAAGAAAAACAAAAAAGGAACATTACAATAGAGAGCTGCCACCACATAATATATTTTTACAAAGCGGAAATTGTAAGTGTGTAATATATCAAACGATAATATGGGAATAGATTTGTATAAAATATGAATAAGCATTATATAATATGGACATCACAAATGGAAACAAAGTTCAGAATTATAGAGCTTTAGGAGCACAAGAGAGATATATGTGTATTATTAAAAGCTACACAAGTTCAAATAATGAATATATAAATCAAAAATAGATAGATGAATGAATAAATAAAGTAAGAAATAACAGATAGCTTCCCTGCATGCGATGAAGTATGGAAGTCGCCTAGTTAACTGAGTTCGTGTGTGTGTGTGTGTGTGTGTGTGTGTGTGGGTGTGTGTGCGCGCTCGCGCGCGCACGTGTGTGGTTTTCTTAGTCCACAAGTCCAATGTGTGAGTCAGAACTATAAAACTAAAGTATTTTGACAAACCATCTTCTCCTGGATACTCCTGTTAAGAAAATTTGCCTTTTAGATTTGATTTACCTTCGGCCTTTCAACCTTCAATATGGTGGTTATCTCGGCCCTTTGTGAACTGACCACGTCAGGCCGTGTCAAAGTTGGTAGTCTCCTTTATGTTATGTTTGGGTGTGCCGCCTGCCCCGCCTCCTGATCTGGGGGGGGGGGGTTGCCTTTTAGTTATCTCACTAAACACACTGTGAGCAAAATGGAATTTTCTTTTTGAAAGATGTGATGCGCACAAAAAATCATCTTCTAATGTTGTGGACATTTCTCAGATCCTTTTTAAAGGGGTAGTACAACGTCACGGACAACCTAAGCTATTTGTTGTGAAATAATAAACTTCTAGTAGTCAAAACTATGTTAGCGGTGTTACTTTTACGAAAACATCGCCTTTAATGTGTATATTTTGCAAAATAAGACGGCATGCGGTTCTGCGCTTCTTTTCACCGGGTCCCTACGCCATTAATGTATGACGTCATGTATATCCACGGATCTATGGAGTGTCTGTTGAGCTGCGCATACTTGTTATGGCGATAATTTCAAACTGGGGCGATAAACGTCAAGTTCAAATGACATTCTGAGAAATATTTAAAACCCTAAAAACGCCCGATTCTTCTGCGACCGACAGTTCTCAGCCAAATACACCATTGTTTACATGCTGAATAGGCTTACTCACGTCTTCCGCTAGTGTGCCTTCCGGAAAGAGATGACATCAAGTCCGGTTTACGGTCAAATAAGGACAAACCGAGCCGTGAGATCGATCTGTCTCTTCAACTGTTAAAAGCCATCGGTTTCTAATTTGTTTATCAGTGGGTTTACAATAACCGTAGCATTTCATCTGAGGCAAAAAGAACAAGAACCTTGATACAACAAAATGATGTTGCACTACCCCTTTAAATGAGTCGTGTATTGTTTTCCCATTAAATTGAAGTAGTACTGAAGTATTACACAAATGTCAATACATATGTTCTCATGTGGGGAAAATCATGTTGAACTAGTTTGCCTATAGAGACAAAAAGTATTAAAGCAACTGGCGGTGATTCCTTAGCATCAGTTAAAATCAGGAGAAAAATCCACCAAAATGAACATTTTAAAACATTTATGTTTTGCTCGCCTCTCATATTTTGGTATAATGTAACGAACCATGGTTAAATAGATTACCATGTTGGGCACACGTCTTTGCATTGTGAACTATGTTTAACGAATTGTGATTGTATGCAGTGAGCCTATGCAAGTGTGTATTGTGAGTGTACGGGTTTCGGCCCGTGGAAATATTGCGACATCGAACGTGTCTGAGATATTCTCTGCCCAATTTGTGCAGAGTGATATATTTTGTAGACCTTGTGTGTGTGAAGTACGTCATGTGCGCACTACCTCACGGCTTTATGAGGCAATAAACCTCGTTGTTATTATCCAGAAGGATCTAGTGCAGTCTCGTCGTACAGAGAATGCTTGGGAGAAAGAGAATTCCAGAGAAAGAGGGTTCCAGACGGGATCAGTCTATACAAACTCCCAGTAGAATGCAGCGATAGTGCAATGCTGTGAGCGGTTTGTATCAGGGTCAGACAGCAGCCCTGACGTTCGTATCACATCAAACACCTGCAATAAATTCCGCATCATTTCGGCGTTGAGGATTCCTGTTTTTATTTTTCCATCACTGTGTGCGTCACATCTGTATCCACCACCTGATCGCCACTTACAACATCACGACTAACATCCATTCAACATCAACACCCAGAAAGTTCCTGACATATAGTTAGTCCACATGTGAGAGCAATCTATATAACAAGAGCGATCAGGGTACGTGGCACTTATCTTATGGTCCAATAAAGTGGGAATCGGCAGGTATTTAAAATTCAAATAAAATTACAGACGTGGGAAACTGATACCCAACTGTGTTATAGGCTACTCTTCATTTTGATTGAATTTACAGAGTTGTTTTAATTTATTAATTAATACCTAACTATCATTGAAATTTTCCGCCATCACTTCCGTGCGGGACACATGACGCGTTCAAAACACGTTATCTTTGAATAATAATTATTCAGTTTAATGAACCAAAATATCAGCATCGAGGTGCGCATGCTGGCCAAAAACTTTAAGTCGCAGGACTATATATATTTTAAAAAACCTTCCACGGAGGCCGTCGGGTACCCAGCTAGTATTTTCTAAGATCATCTTTACCGCATTCCACTGCTAATTTCGCTGTTGGAGCCTGGCAACTTACAAATTATTCTAGCCGTGGCTCCTACTTCCAGAGGTGACGGACAACTAACTTAATTGAACTGTGATAAGAAGATGGCCTCTTGTCAAAACAGTTAGAATTGTGAGTGTACTTTTCCTGTTGCAAATTACCGCACCCCTTCTAATCCCCCTCCCGCCTGTTTTTACCCCGAACAAAAAAATGCATCTGCAGACATTGCACACTAATGTCCCGTTGTCACAGTATCAGAGCGATCCTCGAGAATTATCATGCCATTGAAGAAATGTATCAAACGACTTTACTCAAGGCAGGATTAAGAACCACCCTAGCCCCCCAAAAACAAAACAAAACAAAACAACAACAACAACAATAACACACACACACACACACACACTCGAATTTCAGACATATAACTGATTAAAGGTCTCTAAACGGAATTAAATGACTTGAAAATTGCATCATCGGAACAGGTGCAAGGCTATCAGCAGGCAATGAAAATACAAGTATTTTGTAAGACGGAATATCTATAGATTAGAGATGTTTGCAAAAAAAAAAATAATAATAATAAGGATTTTGAGATAGAAAATGAATAATCTGTCGCTTGCATTGAGAGTGTGACGTCATTCTAGTGCATATTTTAACAAAATGTTCTTAAAAAAAAAAATCTCCATGTTCTGCTCTGTGTTTGCTATATATGCTATATCCATGTTTTTGTGTCTCAAAATTTAAAATCAGAATATTATCATATTTTTGACAAGAACAACTTTTAAAGTTGAAGGCCTTGATATTTTCATCCGTAACATTGACACAGGCATCTAATCCGGCATTATAAGTGAAACAACAACAAAAAAGTATGTATGACATACGACACAGTTTGATATTCTGTTCTCAACAAAAGGCAGTTATAAATAAGGAGAATACATAACTTCTAATAAATTTTAGTTGGCAACCAATTGGAATCAGTCTCAAAATGATAAGGAAACTACAGCCATGGAGAGGAATGTAGATATTAATTATTATATTAAAGACATATGCACGGCTAACCTTAATTATCTGGTGCATTTATGTTCTGTTAAATGTCTGTTCTTTAATTCTTCACTTATTTTTGTCGCAAAAATAGGCAGCTCCAGAGGCGACTACAAGCGCAACACCTGCCACTGGACTGACAGATGTCGCCAGCAACAAACCCCCAGCACAGGCACCAACGGCACACATTTTGGCCTTTTTGTTCCGAAACTGTGTCAGCAGTCTATCGGTAACAGTTCCCTCTCTGCCTTCTTCCTCAACCAGCTCTGTTGAGTCCCCCTGTGTTTTATGAGATTCGTGGCCAGTCACACGGGAACTCATGGCGTCCTCAGAGGGGCCTGATGTAGAATAACCGAAGCCATGTCTCATTTGAGTCACCAGGTCTATAAGGCTCTTCACTTGTTTCTGGCGGACTGAGTCTTCCTTGGCTCTGTTATTGAACCAGACCACACGATTGTTACATTTTGCCAGCATTTCTCGGATCAGGCCTGTCTGAGCTTTCAGGAAGTTTTCTATGGTCATGTTATTGTTCTCCTCTGGAAAGTACATGTCCACATGCGTGACTACTAATATTCCGTGGTACTTGGTATAATCTTTGCCAAAGGCAGCTTCAATCTGTTCAAACAAAAGTCTATCTTCCTCAGTGAATCTTCTTCCATACTGGAGGACAATCAACATGGCGTCAAAAGCACGAGGTTGGCTGCCCAAAGTATTTGCAGTCTCATCACGGAGTTTAGTCAAATATTTCCCTGTGCCAGCCTCAGCATCTGTTAAGCTTGGACTGTCCACCACCACCACATTGTGACCCTGTACCTTAGCCACTTCCTTCTGGCATGCCCGATTGAGGGGTACCATCCCAGTTTTGAAACTCATCCGGCCTAAAATGCTGTTACCTGTAGAGCTTTTGCCAACTCCAACCTTGCCAACCAGTAACAAAATTAGGTCGTCTTGACTGGGTGTAGCCATTGTTATTCTGAAGAGTGAAGAAAAATCAGTTGAAATGACCATGTGATCAGAAGGAGAAAGAAAGCCAGATAGACAGAGTAAGAGACACTCACATAGAGAGTAAGAAAGAGAGAGAGAGAGAGAGAGAGAGTGAAAATACATGGATGTCAGCTGCATTAAGACGGTTACTTAATAGCTGAGAAATCAAGTAATGTTGTTGTTCTTGTGTTTGGGTTTAACGACACATCAGCACGATTACGGCTGTATTGTGTCAAACACGGTAATATACGTTTACACTTCAAGAAAGAAGAAAGAAAAGAGAGCGGGACAGAAGACAGGAGCAAGGAGAGAGAAGAGATGTCTCCCCTGGAATGTCGAGGATGGCACTCCATGGGAGACACATCATCGATAGCGAGCATACACAGCCTGCAGGTGGGAGCAGAGAGCCTACTTATAAACCCAGGACCCCGGCGGGGGGAATGACAGGATTATTATTTATTTTTGTGGATCTGTTTCATTCAGACAGTCACGCGTCTTTCCACAATCATACAAAATCGCAATCACTGTAATCACTGTGTGTTGGCTTTCTGTTCATTAGTTACTGTCAACATTTAAATGCCGATGTATGTTACATGATTATGCTCATAAGTTAAAACGTTTTTTGTTTTTTGTTTTTTTAATACTAGATCTAGTACATTGAAAGATGGCAAAACCATAAAATTTCAACAAACGTTGGCTCTGTCATTGCAAGTATGCAGTAAGATATCAAACAGAGTAATTAAGAAGTTCGGCCAGAAGACTGGCAATCACAGAGCGAATGGGAATAAATAAATCAAAGATAATAAATAAATAATGGATAAAAATCAAACAGACAACCACAAAAAGAAACAGATAAACACTTAATTAATTAATCATTTTTAAATAAGCTGAATAAATAAACTATTTAAGCAAAAAAGAAAAGAAAAAAAAAGAAGGAAGAAAAGAGAGAAAAAAAAAAGAAACAAACAAATAAACGAACAAACAAAAGAACAAAATGGAAATAAAGAACAAACAAACAAACAGCAAGAACAACAACAAACAGACAGAAAAAAGGCACAGCTATCTCAGCTACTCAAAACCTAACCGGTAGAGGAGGAACCAGAGTGTATAATTTTGTCCAAACTAAATCTGAGAGCTGCGATACAAGAGCCCAAGATCAGACCCGATTACTCCAGATCATGTCTTTCTGGAGTTCAACAATCTCCGAGAACCGAATATTGAATCTGTCTGATGAATAATCGATAATGGCACATTTTCAGTATCTCTTCTATTGATTCTGCATCTTTTTTTTCCATCTTTTTCTTTTCTTTTTTTCTTCTTCCCCCATAACCAGCTTTCCATGCCGGTTTGTTCTTACCAGAACCCCCCCCCCCCTCCCCCCACCTTCCCTCCTTATTCCGTGGCGTTGTCTATCCTTGATTACTTCCGGAGTCCTGACCGCTTTTTTTTTTTTTTTCGTTTTATCTTGGGTTCGTCAGATCATATGGAGAGAAAGTTGTGGAAGAATATTTTAGAAGGATAGTGTAAAGAAAAGGAAGGAAAAGGACACGTGAGAAAGGGAAAGGCAGAAGATACAGACTGAATAGAGGACTGGGACCATAATAGCGATATTTTCCTGTGATAGATAGATAGATAGATAGATAGATAGATAGATAGATAGATAGATAGATAGATAGATAGATAGATAGATAG
>JBCAUA010793785.1:0-14762 GCA_038406235.1 Peronia verruculata
CACACACACACACACACACACACACACACACACACACACACACACACACACACACACACACGCACGCACGCACACACGCACACATACACACACAAATCCCTTGGTAATCAAAACTCCATGTATCTGATCCAGTGTTGAAGATGCAATTAAAATAAGTTGTTAACTCTGAGTTAAAGTAATAGCTGTTTGTCAATTTAAAAATCTCTTAATATAAGTAAAATTCATCTATTGTTTTCATTCAATCAGAGTTTATTGAATAATCAAGTGTCTAGACTATTGGTCTTAATGAGATGTTGCAACCAATTAAGCTTGCAGTTTTCTTTTCTTGGCATTTTCACCGAGCAATTCATGTTCATGCAAACCCACTGACATCTAGCCATTCAAACAAAATGTATCCATGATTGGTTGGGATCCGAATGTGGTTTATTTATTCTTCTTCTACGGGACCGTTATAATCAAGATATTAACATGGGAGTGTGAGTGGATCAGATACGTTTTATGTTCGTGAATGCTCCGCTCTGACCAATCAAGTCAGGTGACTACACTGCTTGAAGCAGATTGGCAAAAACTTGCAATTGGCTACATAGTTATTTGCGAATTACACCATAGATTACGAATGTCCTAGAACAATGCCACATTGATCATGCTGAGTCCGTATATTATAGGGAAAAAAAATGTCTCAGTTGATCTGACTTACAATGCCACGCCATAGTATCTATACCCGCAACTATCGAGCACAGCTTATGGCGCGAATGAGAGACAGCGAGTGACTTTGGAAAGCCGCTAGGGGCTCGTCAAGCATGAGGTGACTGATTTCGAGCGTCAATCGCGAGCAACTGAAAGGTAGGCACTCAACGAATATCGTATGACCCAGTCACTTAAGTACTAACAACAGACTCCTCAAATAATAGTAGCCAGATCTGAAGTTCATTTGTTTGAATAAATATCATAGATTCGACCTTTAGATTGCCGGAAATTTTTATCTCCAGATCGGTGAGTAACCCTTTGACCTGGCTCCGGTAACTTATGAGAACAGAAAAGACAACATTTCCGGGACAATAGATGTCTGGATTTCTCAGCAACTCGTGCTAAGACCCAGATGCACAGAAAGCCAGACAGACATAGACAGTCAATGAACGACGATATATGCGGATAGAAGGCACACTGAAAAATCAGTAAGTAGTGAATGAACAGAAAGAAAGAAAGAGAGAGAGAGAGAGGAGAAAACGAGTCAGATGATGAAGAAAATGGATCGACAGAAAGCAAGTAATGATGATTTGTTTTAAAGGTAAACAGCAAGCGAAACATAGGAATATTTTTTTGTACCAAAACTCGTGAAACATGCTTGTAGTATTTTTGTTGAAATTTCGACTGTCTTTATTTATTGTGTGATATTATCAACAAAGGTGCAAGTTATTATTGTCAACCATTTGCTTTAAAATATAAAATATATCTGAAAACATGAGAATGTAACAAGATTGGTTCATGTCATGCACAGTAACCGTGAGAAGAAAAGAGCATAAAGTAATGTTGATAAATATGAATGGCCTTGCTGCAGCATAAAATTACGACAACAAAACGTTTTAAGAAACGATAACATCATCGCGTCTCTCTGATACTTTTCACTTGAGAGCAACATTTAGATCACACAAGTATACCACCTCACATGTAATTACAAATCACTGTTTACACTTGAAAACATTTTTTTTCTGCTAATTTAAGCAACTGCAAATTTGCGCACTGGTATACAGTCCCACACTAACGAGAAAGGCATTTTATAACTTTATCTATATTCTATATTATTGTTTTGCCCAAATTAAATGCACATAAAATTACGAAAAACAAAACAAAACAAAACAACATACACATCAAAACTAAGACAACATTAAAATCAGTCGACAGAGAGGTGTCTGTAAAAAGATGTGGCCATTCCAGAACTCTGCACATATCATAATTTCAGTGCTTTTAAATTGAGAAATTGAAACCACCAGAGTTTGAGAATGGAATGTCTTACTTAATAAAGGAATAAGGCATCAATAGTTTTTGTATTGCTTGAGTAGTGTATGTAGAATGGCTGGTGAAGACACTTGTTTTCCTCCACTTCCATGGCAAAACGTAATGTGGTATAAAACTGATAAACTAAAAAAAAAAAAAAAACTGCATATTGTATTATGTTATACAAAATTGCAAAGCTTACACATGATATCTTAGAAAGAAGGAAAACACAAATTATTTAATTTCGGATGTAGAAAAAGATCATTCTTGGCTCTAGCTCCTGTCGAAATCATCCAAATGTAAGCCTATTCGCGGGAGCCAGGAGGTATTAGTTAGACATAAACTATAGGCACAACATAGACGCAGATTAGGAGACTTAGAGGTTACAGACTAACACTAATACAAAAAATTAATGTCAGAAAATATGTGCACAAATTGACATACGGGCAAGTAACAAACAGATTGTCAATGAACTAATAACTGACTCCTAAAATAGATTCAGTGACCCATTGCGACCAGAATTTCATTTTTAACCAGTCAAATTACATTGTCTGATTTGATTCCAGACATTGTACAAGACATTGTAGAGTCAAGGTCTAGATGGGAGATTTCTGAGGAATGAAGTTCCACATCAGGCCAAGTAGGTGCAGGAGGGGTACAATCAGGGTTGAGTTATAGTAATTTATACTTTTAAGATAAAAGTAAGAGTGAATGTAGGATTTATTCAAATACCCGGGGACAGTAACTTAGAGTTTAATGACCAGCCTGTATTAATAGACCACTGAGACTATTTTGACCAGTAGCCTCGGTAAAAAGAAATATTTCAGTGCAGTTTCATTCTCACATATGGTAACGCAGAATGTCATTGCAAAACGTAAACAATTAATTCATGGGTAAAATTAAAGACATGGCATACATAAACATATAATATATTATGTAATAAAGAAGAAGTCTATAAACACTATCAATAAAACTGATACATGTATCATTTGATTAGATTAAGCGCAGTATGCACAACCAGTTGATCCGTGTGCGTAAGAGGAAACCGAACAATCGAATAAATACTTATCTGAGCACTGTGTAGCATGAAGAATTATCTTATCTTTTATATTAACAAGCGGTATAAATATCAGGCACCCGGCAGCATGCAATGTTTTTTTAAAAATTTTATTTAGGAATATGAAAAAGATCTCTTTTTGTCATCAATAAGGTTTTGGGAGTAAAATAAAAAAAAAAAAAAAAAGAAAATGGGGTTTTGCTATTTTTACACACTTTGAACGCCTTCTCATACCGGAAAAAACAACGAATGGGGCCAGAAACATAGGTTTATGCCCCAAAAAGGCGCCAACACGGCACCAAAAAATGACTGTATAGAGAGATTATGAAAATTCAATCGCGATTTTCTCAAAATTTGTTTTTTTTTTCACAATTTTTTCTCCTAAACCTTTTTTATTTCGCAACCAATTGCCTTCACATTTGGACTATACATCCCCCATAACATGTGTTTTAGTAAAAAGCATCGCGTTTTCTGAATTTCATTTCCATTTTTGAAGGAAAATTGGATATTTGGTGGAAAATTGCGAAAAATATACATCCGTCAATTTTATACATATTTCAAAAATTTATCAAAAATATTTTGTGGCATAAAAAACAAACAAACAAACAAACAAACAAACAAACAAAAACAAACAAGCAAAAAATGCATTTTATCTTTTGCATAGGGTTATATCATTCTTGTGCAAAATTTCACAATACATGTATTCCATTCAATACTCTGGGAGCCTTAGGCTTTTGAATATAGCTAATTTTCCAATATGATGGCATTGTCATAGCAATTGGATTCAAACCATTATTTTTTTCCCACACTTTACCTCTAATTTGGACATGCTGAATCCAAATTTGAAGCGTAAAAAATCCCCAGTTTAAACATTCGAAAAAAAAAAAAACTCTCAGGGCCCGCACGTCTGCCCCGTCAAAAGATTAGTAAAAAATATTTATGGTTTAGTCGGACATATTTTGCTTTTTTCTATAAATGAGAGATCTGCATATATATATTTAAGTCTTACTTCTTTTTTGTATACAGTGGAGAGTGTATCAAAAATAGCACCTAGACATTATGCATTTTAATTTTGTCTATTATCTTCTGGTGCAAATACAATGAAGCATTATTTATAACCGATGTGATTGACCTAGTCAAGAAATATTTTGTCAGAAAAAGAAAATTGAAAATCTTAAAATGACTTATACAGAGGAATCTACCATCCCATTCATTTTAACAACGTGATTTACCATTATTGCAACAATGGTTTAGTCTGCTGGATGCAATGGCTTTAGTTTGGTCCTTGTGTTTCATCTTTGCATTCTTTTTCAAAGTCTGAGTAACATAGAATAGAAACTAACAGGATCAGACAGTATATCTCGTACTGTCCTATCTAACACGATGCACATTTTCGTAAGGCACAGTAATTGTTATTCTGTATCGGCGTTGAGAGAGTTTAAAAGAGTCCAACTTTCTTCTTCAGTGCTATCTGTTTCCAAGGTCTCAGGTCACAGTAGTCATCGTAGGTCATCTTAAAGATTTTGAAGAATTCTTCCTCAGTCAGGTACATCTGAGAGCAATATAAATAGTTATAGACATATTTAATAACATGATTTTGTGTATGTTTATGTCTTTGCTTGGGGAAAAAATCAGGAACTAACTAGTGACTTGAACACTGACAGCACTGATAGAGGCAACACTGGCAGAGTAATTTAACTCATATCCAAAAAAAAAAAAATAATAATAATAATAATAATAATAACAATAATGATAATAATAAAGAATTGAGCACACTTCAAACCACAAAGTGCACCAACAATATAGAAAAAAGAAATGTGTTCAGAAAATTTGTTGAGCGGCACGATAGTTGATATTAAGTAAACACTCTATTGAGAATCATAGAGGGAAGAAGCTTTTCTATTAATCCAATTGTGGTATATATATCTATACCATTTTGTGCAGGTTTCCTGAGAGCTGAGATACATGCATCTTGTAGTCTAGAATGAAGGTGCTCGATATAAAACACATATGAAATCACCGGCAGCTCACCTCTTTGCAGGTAGGATCTACGCCCTTGGGTGGCATTCTTTTAATTAGCTCGGAATATGGATGCTTCTTGTTGTAGTCGGCCAGTTCCTGTATCGAGAGAAAAAAAAATTAAATACTTTATCAACTGAGAAATAGTTTTGGATTCAAAGGTTCCCTTTTTCTACTTCAACATGTCTTTTGAAGTCTGAGAACAAAATTAATACAAGTATTATATAAATAATAAACTATTATATAGATTATAACCAAACTTAATGTTACTATGTCAAGCCATACCTGCTCTACTGAGGTGGCTCTCACTGTCTCTTGGCCTAGCTCTCGCTTGAGATCCTCGTAAGTTTTCCCTTGCTGTATGAAAAAAAAAAAAAAGGTTTAAAGTAAATTTATATAACTCCGTTCATGATGAGACAAGTTCTTTTACTCCTGATATGATGAAATTGATGAGCATATATGTACTGTGACATTTTCATTTAGGGTTAGCTCCAAATATTAGCTTGTCTTCGGAAGAATTGCCATTCATGGAAAATAGCTGTAAAATTTGACATGCAAGAAAAGGCTCTATCATGTTACTATGAAATATCTCTCCCCTTCCAATCTATCTTATTTCACTTCTTTTCTGTCACAGCTTTTACCGTTGGAAAGATAAACACAGCTTGAACTAAAAGTGAAACTAACAATAACAACAAGAGACGGCAACTCACATTCCATTCTTGTGGATAAATCTGTCACGTTTTATCACATCCTATTACGAATGTTACTGTAGCACAGAGGTACCCAATTTGGAAAAGATTATATTAAACGAGCAACAACAACAATAAAGAAACACAACTCACACTCCATTTGTTTGGATCCCAAGCCATGAAATGGCCAGTGAAGTTGGGAGGTTCTAGGCCCTGCTTCACTTGCAATATAACCGTGTTGTCGGGATTTCGTCCCGTTGGGTCACTCTTAATGTACTCCTGTGGATATAATGCATCAAGTATATCATCATTCAGAGGACGTATTTGAAATACATTACAACGTTATTAATGCGTACTGTTTTACATGCCAGTTAAATCAGACTTGTTTCTTTGCACTGCACAAGCATTTTCAAAACAACATGCTTGTCATGTATGTATGGGAGCATGGTAAAGTACATGTTTAGGTCTTGAATGAGGTGCGAAAGTCTCTGATGGATGGTGAACTATCTCTAGAAATATTTTCAGTGTTATGAAAATGGAGGAATGAGAGAAAAAGAGAGACAGAAAGACAAAGAAAGGAAGAGGAGTCGAGGGGGGGGGTGGGGGAAGGGTAGAGAGATGTAAGAAAGAAAGAATAAGTGTGTCGTGTACATGGACAAATAAAAGGAGAGACAAGGATAGGCTGAAACAAACATGGCTAAAACACACACACACACACACACACACACACACAAAACAACAACATTATGGCATTTGTCATCTTTATTGTTTTTGGTAACCCACTTGAAAAAATTTCATATTACTGAATATGGAGGATTTATTGCAGAAAGTTTCAATACGAATGGATTTACCATAGCTGTTTGCAGACTCTCCTTCTTTTCTATCGCATTTGCTCCTTTGCCAACCCAAACAAATACCTGCAAAAGGTGAGATATAAATATGAAGTGACAATACAAATATAAGGTGAGAGATTTTGTCTGTTCTATCATCATTTGCAGGGATATCATGAAAACTAACACAAAGATTGTCAAGTGACAGGTAACGTAACATGTCAGGATAAAGGAACAATACGTAAGCTAACGTAATTATGCTGAATCGTCATCACCAATGTCATTTTCCTCATCACCATTTTGCATATCTTGAAAAACAGAATAAAGATTGTCTGCCCCTAGCTAACAAATTATTAAAAACAAGATTATACATACAATTAAGAAAACAACATCCTGAAGCATGCATATGACGTTACCAATCATACTTGAAAATGAAACAGCATTCTTCTGAATGAAGCGCAATTTTGTCTTCGTCGGCAAAATTCAGCAACATCCTGTCTACATGAATCTTCTCTCGGGATGTTGCAAGAGAGCAGCACACTGAGCTTCACAAAATCAACTTCAACTACATAGCAACAGAACAACAGCAACAAAATGACAACAATAATCATGACAACTCTGGACAGAGTGATAGAAAATGTACAGCGCCATCCTTGTCGTCTATAATATAAACGTAACAGCATATAAACAAGAGTAAAACAGCAATACCACACAGATACATGAAACATTTCTATTTTGAAACTAGACTTACCTTAAGTTCATTTGTCAATACCTTCATTTTCCTCATTCAAAATATCAAAAATATTTGTTGTTTTCTTTCTTTCTTTCTATCTTTTCTTTTTTTTTTTCGAGCCTGAAATTTTATAAGAACGTCTCCTACTACACCTTACCATCAATATGATATGCAATGATTATGTTATTATTAAAATACAGTTTGAGCTAGCAGTCTTCTATTGTTTCGGTATATTTACGCCTTGCAGGTTTGACATACTGTAAACATTCACATTTGTATTTCTAATGAGAAACAGACTGTCAAGCAAACAAACAAACATACAAACAAACCAAAAAACCAAACAAAACAACAACAACAACAACAACAACAACAAAAGATAAAAATGACAGTAAACATTATCTTCGTTCCACTTTTTAAACAGCTATCTTCAAAATGTACAGAAACTCACCTCATCAATGGTGTCCAGAATCATGACGTCATCTACCTCTAGATCCTGCGTAAAAACAGAAAATAGTACTGGAATATCTCTATGTGCAAAGTGTTTGTTTCCTTAGTTCTCCTGTGATACTTGATGTGATTAAATGAATATCAAATTGAAAAAAAAAAGATTGGGAAAAAATGAGACAGTTTAAATGAATATTTATTTACAACAAAAGAGTTATTTGTATATGTTAAGGTTTAACGGCACAACAGCACGATTACTACCATATTGTGCCGAAAACGGCAAGATACCTATATCCGTCAAAAAGGCTGATCGAGAATATAGATTACAGTGCTGCATGAGGGATGAATTTAAGAGTAGTAAAACGAATATCAAAACGTGTTTATAAATTTGGACAATCCAATAATGTACTGTGAAATTAACAAAGGACCGATATAAGCAAAACAGGCGGCCTCCTGTGTATGCTTATCAAAATATGTTATGGTGGTAATGTTACATTCTAACGTACAAGCCAATCTGGAGTAAAAAGTTAAAGATGGCCTGTGGCTTTGTTCTGCTAAATAGATCCTCCAGATAGCGACTGGAGAAGTGGTATCTTGAGAGTCTCTGAAATCGGCGTAATCTAATAATAATACACCATTCTGCACCTGATACCGCCATAACTATGTTGATTGCTTTCGAGGAAGTAGTTCTCAGGTGATTGATATGGGAAATGAATGCCAATTTTCGATGAAATATCCCAGCCATGAATTTGGCCTCATCCTTGACAGGGATCCGATGTTTCTCTGCGAGAAACAGATCCGGATCCCTGCAATGCAGTCTTCTTTTTTTTTCTGCCAAAATGAACGGCTGCAGTCTTCTGGGTGGACACCCTGAAGTCGCTGTATCCGGCCACCCCGGGGGGGGGGGGGTGCCCAGGCTAACTGAAGTTGTCTCTCAATGGTAGGCATCCAGTGGGCCTTGTACCACATGAGGAAATCATCTACAAACAGGACACAGTTGGTTCTCTGAGCGAGCTGATCTGCGATGGAGTTGATTTTGATGTTGCACAGTATAGACGAGAGGACGATCCTCTGCAAAACTCCCCCTCCCTGTTCAAAAGAATCAGAAAGTCTAGAACTGCAGCGGACGCTAAAGTGTCGTCTGCTCAGGAACTTCTGAATGAAAGTGGGAAGATTACCTTGGAAACTTAGCCGATGAAAACCCTCAAAATGCCGAATTTCCACTTGGTCTCGAACGCCTTTTCCAGATCGAAGAAGATCACCACCACGTGTGGCTACTGCAGAGAGGCTTCTCGGACGAACGTATCCAGAGGGACGAGATGGTCTCTCGTGGAGAGCTTTGCCCGGAAGCCGCCCTGAAGGCTCAAAAGACAGAATTTGTCTTCTAAGACCCCCGCTCAAGCGACTGGTCACCAACCGCTCCATCAGCTTACACAGAAAACTGGTTGGGGCGATCAGGCGGAAGTTGAAAGGATTCGTGTGATCTTTACCACGCTTGGGAAAAGACATTACGATGGCTTGGTCCAAAAGCGTCGGTGCCGACGTATACAATTTTCTTTTTCTTTTTTTTTTGTTTTTGGTTCTATAAATAATGAGCATTAGAAAGTGGGTCGCTTACCTCTTGACTGAAGTCGACTATTTCCTCCACATAGAAGCGACCGGAAGCATTGGAGCACTGGAAGAGCCGGGGAGGCATGTCAGCGTGATTGGTCTGTAACATTTAAACGATGATAATTGCTCTTTCATAGCGCTTAACATCTTGATGTCTAGATTATTACAACACGTACCTTCTATAGATAGTCATAATATATCAAAACAACAACAACAACAACATAACAACAACAACAATGACGACGACGACAACAACAACAATAACGACAATCTTATAGTAAGAACGACAAAAACAACAACAAAGATGACAATAACAACTATAGAGACGACAAATAAGCTTGTCGAACGCCTTACAATTATTTTTACCGTAAACTAAGGTAATGACAAAGACATAAACAGACAGTGTAGAGGAAGAAAGAAATAATCACGCCAAATGCAGTAAAAGATGCAATACGTAGATAAGACCTTGGAGAGCGTTTTGCTCAATGATAGCCTCCACCTCAAAATAATGTTGATCTGCATCCATTTCTCGTATCAATGTACATGTTTTAACATTTCAATTTCAGTTGAATGAATGGAGAAAGAAGAGACACTGACAATGATAGATTTAAAAAAAAAAAAAATCCTGTACCTAATATAATAATTATCTTCGAGGAAATGAGTAAGTAAAATAGAAGTTCCAATCAAGCCTTTCGCAAAGCGATAGCATAATGACAGACAGAAAATAAATCATTTGACTAAATGAATATTGGGCTGGTGAATGAGTGATTGCTTTTCCTTTCAAAGTATGACGTACACTATCTTTTGGCTGTACTCACCTCCAGACGTTTCCCTGTGGCGTAAGGTTCTCTACCTCCAATAAGTGACCAGAATTTCCTACCTTCTTCTCCTTCATCCACTTCCACAATCTCCGAATCATGTCTGATACATAATAACGTAAAACAAGATCATAATAAAGTAACAGTGATGATTAATCAGGTGGGTATTCAACAAACAACAACAACAACAACAACAAAATTAATACTTTCAGATAACAGTAACACTTAGATATATCTAGATAGCAGCGCAAGGTTATGTGGAGAAGCACTAGACCAACTCATAATATCTGAGAAATTGTGACCACACACACGAAATAAATGGAATGAGCATATTGTGGAAGACGTCTTTTCAACAGGCAAAGTTCTGT
This sequence comes from Peronia verruculata, assembly GCA_038406235.1. Lineage (NCBI taxonomy): Eukaryota > Metazoa > Mollusca > Gastropoda > Systellommatophora > Onchidiidae > Peronia > Peronia verruculata. The sequence continues at coordinate 10,565 of JBCAUA010793785.1, forward strand.
AAGAATAGTAATGGTTTCCATTTGAAACTTATGCAGCAATATGTAACAAAAACAGAAGGACAAAAATCCTCCTGATTGACGGACTGCAAAATACATATTATTACGTTTAAAAACATAATTATTTCCCCGATATTCTCTCGTGATGTTCTGCCTGATTAAATATAACTCTACAATCTTTAATTCTGTGAACACATATGCAAAAACCTATTTCATTCAGTTGATTATTAAGAAACATTCCTTATTTGTACACATGATCTTAAATTTAATACCATCGCATCACAAATTATCTCAAATCCTCATTTTCACAATTGATAATAACGGCACGATAGGCGCCAGTCTCTCATAACTACATCACCAGAACTCTGTAAATGTACCAAGACCAATACCAGCCATTGGAGAAAGCTCACCAATTCTGCACATGTAGGAGGACCACTTATTACACTGTATAATTTTGTAACAATCAGCTCAGACAGAACTTCTCACGTTCATTTCTCTTCAGACTTATTAGTGGTTGCTACAAAACAATGCAAATTAGAGGTTGTTCTCTTTTCAAATTCCATGGCAGTTGTTCCCATAATGAGTTGGTGAATAAGAAGTAGCCCGTGAATATCAGATGATATCATGCATTATCATTGTCACTTTTTATATTTTATCTTTTGTTGTTGTTGCTGTTGTTGTCGTCGTTGTTGGTGTTGTATAATATTATGTGTTTAAAATTATGTGCAGAGATAAATTAACTAATTCATTTCGAAGCCATAACATCTGTTGAGGTTATTTGTGATCGTGACTAACACTAGATGGTGGATATCGCTTGCCGCTTTTTTTTAATTTCTAATAAATAGAACCATAAAAACTCTTTGTCATCAAAATATTAATGAAAATCACTTACAAGTGTTGGAACTAGATCGTTCCGATTTTGAATAACTGGATTTGTTTATGTTTTCGGAATTTTTTTGTTTTTTTGTTTTTTGCTTTTTGTTTGGGGGGGGGGGGGTTGTTTTTTTGTTTTGTTTTAGTTATAAGACTTATGACAAGTTTCACGTAGTTATCAGTGGCTCTTTGGACTTAATCAATTGGGTAAAGAACAAACAGGGAAGACAACAACTTGCATTTAGTGCAAGAACAGCGACAAAGGTTATTTACCTATCAGGGCAAAGATAGCTCAGTAAATTCTTGGCCACTGAGCGCTCAATCCTACTGGCACCCTGCAGAGTAGAGAATAGACAGTGGGGCGGAATGAAGAGGATGACGTGAGAAGACCCAATGAAGGGAAGGAACAGGATGAAGAGGAAAAAGCAGGGAACGTTATTGGTTTAGAAACGAATGCAATTGAACGCCTTCACAACAACAAATAATGAGTGTGAGACAACACTGAAGGCATAACCAGTGAGGGAAGTAACTACCAACGCTGCAAAAGGAAAAAAAAAGCATGCTGAAGAAAGAAAGAAAAAAAGTGATATAAAAACTCTTATTTCTCTGGTTTATCATTTTGTCATCATTTTCACTTTTGTTAATGTCATACATCTATTGAAAAAGAAAAAAGCAATCTATGTATTCATATATCTTGCCCATCTGTCCATCACAAAATAATAAAAATATCAAGCATGATATACGGCCGACTAACTCTTGCCACTTCTTTATTCACGTATCTGCCGTGGCTGTCACAAGATCGTGACCAAATTATCTTACAATCTTGAGGAATGAAAGAAGGGCTTTTACTACCTTACAGAGATTAAATGAGAAGAAAAAAGATAGCTCCCATGGAAAGAAAGATTTCAGATAAAAGCAGTTTGATTAAGATTCTCTGTAATATAGAGTGTGGGAGAAATGAAAAGAATGACACATAACATGTGGCAAATTGATTCGCTTGAGTTATAAATAATTAGAAGTTATGACTGCAGAACTGACAGGATCAATGTTTCTTTTGATACAAAAAAGACATTAAAAAAAAAAATATATTTCTGTCAAAAAACGACCAAATGTCAGAAGGGAAAGCATAAAATAGAACCAAAAAAAAAGAGAAGACAGCAAGTTAAATCATGAATGACAAGCTAAAGGAGACAAAAGAGTGAAAATAGAGAAGAACATGTAGAAGAAAAAGAAAAGAAGAGAAGCAAAAGAATGCTGAATGATGATGAGAAAAAAAAAAGAGAGAACAGAGGAGGAATGAGAGAGAGAGAGAGAGGGAGAGAGAGAGAAAGAGAGAGAGAGAGAACCAGGAGTAGAACAATGTAATAGAAAATTTTCAAGAAAGACAAAAAGGTATTAAAAAAAAAAAAAAAGGGTGGGGGAATCTTATACAATTACAAATATAAATGAAGACAAAATGTACCACTGCTAGATCGGCAAATACGAAGTCTGTCTCAGAATAATGTTTCCCTCCGCTAGAAATTAAAAAGTAGGCAAGCCACAGCCATCAAATTTTGTGACACAATATCATATCTTAAACATCGCGATGCCAAGTTTCAAGTGCTTTGGTGAATGTGTCATAGAGTTGTGACATGTCACTTTTGGTGTACCTGTGCACTTTGTCCAAGGTAAATCCGGGGACAATGGCAGAGCACAACATTGCTGCAGCCTTCTCACGCTACGATAGCCGAGTTGTGATCACATTTTCAACTCCTCTCGACAGGCCTGCTGTGGAAAGACATCATGATCTTTGCCAAATTATGGGGAATAGTGCCCCATGAATTCAGCGAGTGAGAAAATGGATCAGGGAGATTGAAGGTAGAAGGTCTGACATGAGAGATGAAGAGAACACTGGGACGCCGCCAGTTGTCATTTGTGGCGACAGTGTTGCAAGAACAAAAGCTGTTGTGGAGAGAGATGCAAGAAGAACATGCAGAGAAATAAGTTAATTTCTTGGCCTGACCAGTGCAACAGTTCACTGAATATTCACCAACGATCCTGGAAGAAAAAAGTCTTTGGAAAGTGGGTGCCCCACTTGCTGACACAAGAGCAGAAAGAAGCCCGTATTCAAGCGGCTAGGCACTTTTCTACCCGTGTTGAGCAAGAGAGTTTACAGTTCCTTAGTAATATCGCCACTATAGATGAAACTTGAGTGCACTAATTTGATCCCGATTTGAAAAGACAGTCTAGTAAATTGTTTGATTCGGAAGCGCCGAGGCCACAGAAAGCCTGCAGAAAACAAGGAGAGAGAAAGGTGATGCACATTGTGTGTGTGTGTGTGTTGTGTGTGTGTGTGTGTGTGTGTGTGTGTGTGTATGTGTGTGTGTGTGTGTGTGTGTGTGTGCGTGTGTATTTTTCGACACGAGTGGCATCATTGTTAGCTGGCCAGTCCCACTGGTAACTGTCAATTGTGACTTCTATAGGTTCGTCCTCAAAGACAATCTGAGACCAGCAAAACGGAAAAGAGACCCGCCTTGCTCAAAGAAGGCGTCATCCTGCATCACGGTAACCTTTTTACAAGTCTAGAGTTGTGAACGAGCTTCTCGATGGTTACTCGTGGAAATTATTGGAACACCCGTCCTATTCACCCGATCTCGCTCCGTGCTACTTCTACCAAGGTGAAAGAAATCCTGCAAGGATGTCGATTTGGGGACGAAGATCAGGTTCAAGAGGCTATGGGGAAAAGGACTAATGACCTTGGACAAGCGGTCACTGGTCACTGTCTTTGACCGCTGGGTACATCGAATGGAGAAATGTCTGGAACTTGATGGTTCTTACGTTGGATGGGTATTTGAATGAACCTTCAATTGATACCAATAATAAGGGTATTTATAATTATATGTGAGGACAACATGACAGGGAAACTTTATTCTGAGAATGACCTCGTAGCTGAACGAGTAGGCTTAAAGATCAACATTTAAGCCCACAGCAAATTGTGCTATTTACCTTGCCAAACCACAAGTGGACGTTTTTTTCGGACTCAATGAGGAAAACGTCATTGGAATTCAAAGATGCAGCTCGAGGAATCACCTAAGTGAAATAAAGAATAGAAAACAATAATACATGTATTAATATTATAACATTGTTTAATGGGAAGCATGTTCACACAAACCACTTGTCGAAGAAAGTATCCTTTCATCTCATCTGTGGATCTATACATGCATGCATCCGTGTATCCATGTATGCATCTGTTCACCAGTCCATCCATCCATCCATCCATCCATCCATCCATCCATCCATCCATCATCCATCCACCCATCCATCCATCCATCCATCCATCCATCCATCC
>JBCAUA010793895.1:0-14762 GCA_038406235.1 Peronia verruculata
TTATTTGTAAACAGATCCCCAAAGAGGTCAAATATCTGTGTATCTGTGGCCCCCACAGGTTACGGCTCCATACGAGGTCAATTGTAATGATAACAACAGCAACACCACCACCACCACCACCATCACCACCAACAACAACAAAAACAACAACAACAACAGCAGCAACAACAACAACAAATAGCAACAACAACAACAATTACAACAACAACAACAACAACAACAACAGCTACAGTGTTGGCAGGAAGAAGAGGAAGAAGCAGATAAAGAAAAAGAAGAAACTCCGATTTGAGCAAATTTGTAAAAACAAGTACTCTGTCACTGCTGACACTTGATTGCAGCTCAATAAATTGTCTGCAAATTGGCAGAGCTCTGCATCTTTTTCTCGTTAATAAAATGCTTGGCACCGTCAAAATAACTGAGTTAATGTTTCCTAGATGAGATAAATCTTTTCTCTGGCTCGGTCAGAGATGGATAAAACTTCTGGAGTGAAACAGCGGGCGTCGACAGTGGGCCACGCTACTTGATTGACTTGAGCACCGTCATCCATCTCGGTAAAGGTTCAGACAGAGTACTACGTTAGTATGACGTCTCTAAACGAATCTTTCTGTGTTACAGGACTAAACCAGTTTCGCCATTGGGAGATCTCCCGAGGATAAACTACGAGTATCTCTTGTTTCAGTTTCTACCGGGTCTTTCGCTATAAACAAAACTTGAATCAGAGTAGTCAAATACTGGATCTAGCAGCTGGGAGAAATCCATAGAAAAGTTTCAGGATGGCCAGATGCAAAAACCCCGAGGGGAGCCTCAAGTTGGACAGAAGAAATGTACTGGACCAAGCGGCTGAGAAATAGGAGATTGCAAAAAATACCAGTGTCTACAAATATCAACTTGAAAGCAAATGCAATGCACTGTCACGACATCCCGATATAATGGACCTATTGCAGGCCGTATAAAGGGGCAGAATACGGGAGGAAGTCGAGTTCGATGGAAAAATGATTATAGAGTCTTCAGCACAGTTGTTAGACCTGACGAATGCAGACCTGAAACGTTTGATGCTACCGGGACCAAGAGGAGATAAAGTAAAGTAAAGTAAAGCGACTTAAGGTTCAACTAAAAGGACATACAATCTTTTCCTGCTTCACTAAAGAATTCTCCGCCTCTTATTCCATTACAAGTCATCCAGGTCATAGGATTTTCAAGAGGCTTTCGCGTAAGTCACTGAGTGTTTGGCAACATCTATATGAGAAAGTACAGAGTATTTTCAATAAGAGTTAGCACTCTCAACCCGTTTAAGGTGTCAAATAACAAGAACCTCTCCAGTATCTGTTGCATTAGAAGAGGAAAAGACAAAATACAAGAGGAAGAAGAAGCAGAAGAAGAGAAAAAGGGGAGGTTAACATAAAGAGTATTTCAATATCTATATAAAGAAGAAGAATAAGGGGAAGAAACTGAAGAAGAAGAAGGAAAAGATGATAATGAACAGGAAAAACAACAAAAAATGAAGAAAAAGAAAAAGAAGAAGACGAGAAGGAAGAAAAAGAGGAAGAAGAAGAACAACAACAACAATAACAACAACAAACAACAACAACAATAACTAAATAATCCTTCCCCACAGCCTCTTGTCTGTTCCGATATGTAATTTGCCTGTACACGTTACTTTCCGTTGAGCTGCTCAACTGCCCGCACGTTAGACCACTCCCTTTTGTCTCCACGCCTGGAGAGCCTGTTTACACTGGACATCGATCGACAATATTCTGAAACAAACAAATTCTTAATGTTTCTGTGAGTCCACTTTAGATCTTCTCACGTGAGCAAGCCTAATCTTTATTCATCCTCCTTTTGTCTACCCTACAGGCCGTAAAATATGGACACTTTTGTTTTACCTTCGGCCGTATCAAAGGCAAATCCTCAAGGAACAATAAGAAATTGATTACAGGAACATGTTTAGAAATCATGCTCTTTACATTGCGTATGTTCGCTTATCCTTCAACTGAGCTGCTCTCATGACACAGATTCCTCAAAAACAGTAATCTGTCGTGACATGGAATTTAACCCAGAAAGTTTAAATTTAAATATAATCTGATGATTTTTCCATGATATAAAAACTCCGGAGCGGAGTATAAAGCCAGGTTCCATGTCTTAAATTGATTTCTCAGAGGGTAAAAAAAAAAGAGGAAAATATTTATGAAATTCATCTCTTCAGATACTTTGATGAAATCCATCGCAAATGTATTATATGGCTCATTATCTGAAGTTAGCTGTACGAAAAGGTCATTCTCACCCCCACGTTGCCATGAATTTCCAAACAGTGATTATCTTGGCATTTTTTTTTCAAAGGCATCTCCCCACTCTATCAAATTTTGCCTGTCTTAAAAATGGCCCGCATACAAAAAGAATGCGTTGCCTTTGCCTTCGGAAGATATTCAAGAAAATGGACAAGCTAACATATCCCTTTCCCATTTGATGTCCATATTTTTCTCAAGAGTTAATTAAGATGAAAGGGTTCATTTACAACAGCAACAACAACAACAGAGGCGGCAGCAACAACAGCAACAACAAAAATAATAATTACGAGAACAACAACAACAACAACAACAACAACTGCATGAGTTAAAAGAAGATGAGAAAAATAAGAAATAAAAGGAGAGGTTGGAGATCACATCAATAATAACAACAATAAGACCAACAATGACAAAAATAACTGTGTCATCAGCCAAAACACAACTGGAAAGGAAGCCTGAGACCCTCCCAACCTCACAGTCTGAAATGAACATAACACAGAACAAGTTCCAATGTGAATGGTTCACCACCAAGAGAATGTGAGTACATATTATTGAACACAATCACAAAGAGAAACCTTGTGAATTCTCTCTCTTTAATACCAGCTGTGCCCACTTCTGAAATATCGACCATTAGCAATAAATAATGCTAGGTTACCCGACAAAGTGTCATTAGCCACTGGTGTGATAGCAGATTTATTTTTTCCTATGCTCAAGAAATGTCACTCAAGACCTGAAGGCAATTAAAGACGAAGTACTTTCCTACTACCATATTGGATGTCATGAGGAAAGTGATACACTTTGTAACTACACTGAAAGACTCTTGGATCGGATCGTTCCCTTGACACTTTTACGGAGAAAACACGACAGGATTGAGAGAGTGAGTCAGCTTTAGACGAGACAGCCTCTCCTTCACAAGTACTAAACAAACTCTAATTAAATCGGGTTTCACAAGTGAGTGACGTAAGGGTATACTGTGAGTGAGCACTTCTGGGACAGGCTTTGGATGGAGACAAGTACCATCGTGTCAAACAAGTCTGACTGAGGATTCCTGCCACAGAATTCTAATACCAGTGATACTAGTGCTTCTCTTGGTGTGCCAGTAGTCAAGTCAACCTCGGGAGCCATTGGGTATTGATTGAAGAAACTGAAACGAAATTGTAACGATATACATTCAAGAAGATAACGTGCTATCTATTAATTTTACACATTTTACACGGGTGTGACTCGATTCCATCTCATTGTACTCTTCCGTGATTTGTTTTCGGTGTGCTCAGATATGACACACTGCGGTGTCCTGCTATGTACGGACAATGCAACAAAAATGTGATTTGTCCTGGCTTTCGTCTCTAAGCATCAGCGACGTTTAGAAACAGTAGCAAGCTGTTAAAGGTCCCAGATGATGATGATGGTGTGTATTCAAAATTCAATGTTAATTAAATCATTTTTTAAAAAAAAGCGGAGCGAGGGTAAGGTAAACAAACTTTAACGAGCTTCTGGACACAGGAGAATATTCCATCTACTTAAGGGAGATCGACTGGAATCATATTGGGTATAGGCCGCCGTGACATGTTCAGGAATAATTAAGTTAAGTGTTAGCCTTACAGCCATGTAGGAATGCAAAACGATGACGATTATTACTTCTGTGACAGCAGTATACATTTGGTGAACCTCATGTAAGGGCGCTGGTCCCTTGTAAAACTAGCTCTCCGGCACCAAAAGAGCGTCAAAGTGTTTACTTCATTTATGTCTTCTTTCTCAGAATGATCAACCCAACTTTAAAGTTTGGTTTATCGTGATAGCTGAATTCTTTTCCAGCCACTGTTTCTTAACCGTTTTGGTTCTCCAGCACAAGCCATAGCATTTTTTTTTCTCCTCATTAAAGGAGTATTTAGGTATACAGTAGTTCAAACTATAGGAATTGTTTCGAAAGAGCAATATGACAACCTGGGAGTTATGGATTACGTCGATGCACAATTTCTAAAAATATTAGCTACGGGTATGAGAGTTTAAGATGGGATGCGGAATAAAAATAGCCTTTCAACTGTGCTAATGCCAATTTGTAGGTAGATCTTGATATGTCTTTCAACATTCTCTTGACAACCCCTCCCCCCCTCCAAACAAAAAAAAACAAAACAAAACAACAAAGAAACTTACAAACAAACAAATACAACGGTTGCACAACTTACTATGCATTTTTTTTTTTTTTTTTTCTACTTCTTCCTACCCTCGCTTATAAAAAAATATTTTCTCAAATAAGCAATGTTCTGGAATATATATATATACATATTTTTTTTTTTTAGCACAGATCGTATAAGTGTTCAATTTTCATTTAAAAAAAAAAAAAAAGTTTTCTTTGCAACTTAATTCTAAATCCTGAAAATATCTGGAAGTGGAAGGGTCCTTTTCACCCCTGAGAGATGGCAATTTGTCTTCTATTTCATCAATATTTCACACAGTGTCCTGAAACTGTTTCAAAAAGAGAACTAAAACCACTTCGTCAGTCTGCCGAGCTACGGAACTTATTCTGAATTTGCTGGTGATAACATAATCATGCCTTCAACCTTGTGAGATATCATAATCATGATAGAGATATTCGGCATCTTTGTTTACATGGTGGAATACACTGCGTTATTAAGATGTTAAAGAACTATAGTGATATAAAGTTGATCGCTGTGAGACTTGTTCTTGTAGTAATGATGATAACTATACAAAATAAAGGATGGTGCAGCTTTGTATACCATCAACCATCTCCAAGCCTTTTTGTCTTTTCCAACAAATCTCATTCCTGTGCTGTGCATTCTGGGATGCTGTCTTCCCATCTCTCCTTGTGTTTCCGTCATCTGTAGCTGAATTTGATTTTCTTTCGTAAGATGATCTTTACAAGGGCTCAGGGACATACCTGTGCTAGCTCAATTTTTCGTTTCTCCGCTATCGTATGGCGATTTTTCTATGAGAGCTAATGGCTTCTTGGGTAACAAATTTCAGCAAAAAAAACGATAACAAGTCGCTGATCTCGAGGAGATCCAGAATGACTTATTGTTGCGAGAACTCTCTTAATAAGATGAAACTGGTATATATTTGGAAGTGTCTATTTACGCGACTGGGTCTATCTTGAACACTCGTCACCCGCTTGTCGGACCTACATGTTTACGTTAGGGTGGACCTGCGCTGGTCGAGAGTCCCAGCACTTTAAGCTTAGTTAGTCTAATCCATTTTAATCATTAGGGGGGAAAAAGGAGTTGGCGTGTAGAGGAGACATTTTTCTTTATTTGCCTACAGGTGGGACAGCGTTAGTGATTTTTCCTTTATCGCGAGTAACTAGTCGTGTAAATAGACTCGGCCTGAATATTTAGTTCTCATTTTCCATGTTTCCAGCCAATAAAACATTATTGGATATTTCTATTTAAAAAGCTGGAACGTTTCTCCATCTCTTCTTGATGTTTCTCTTGTTGTTACATGTATTTAGTAGCAGAACAACAACGTTGTTCAGAGTACAGCATGAGTTCCAAGATGGTAATAAATAAAGAAAAACAATAAATATATGAACAAATAAAGAAATAAATGAATGAATCCGTAAACACCATGAGAGATTACGAATTAATTATAAATCAATATAAATGAATGAACAAATTTTACTTAATTTATAATTAAATCCATAAACACCATAGATAAATTAATAAACTAATAATAAATCAGTCATAAATAAAACGCAAATAAATATAAATAATATCAACATAAAATAAATAATAAATCAATCAAAATAAATAAATAAATGCTTTAAAAATGAAATTATGTGAATGAATATATTAATAGATTAGATCAGTTCTGTTGTCTGTCAGGAGCTGAGAATGACGATCACTGTATCAATGGGAATGTATATGGCTGCGAAACCCAAAAGTGAAAGTACATCCGCACCCACACATAACGTCGCAGAGATGGATTGTTGACTAAATACATTATAAGTATAAACGAATTATAAACGAATAAATAAATAGATATACAGATTACAGATAAATGAATACATATATGAGTAAATAATTAAACGAATGAATCAATTAATAATTAAGCAACTACACAAATAATTACAAAAATAAATAAATAACAGATTAAACAAATATAGATAGATAGCAATCAATAAATAAATGAAATCAAATAACCATAGATGAAGAAATGAACAAAAAACTAAATGAACAAACGAATAACCAAATTAATAAATAAAAACGATTACACAAATCGACTATCATCGCGTGAACAGTGGGAGGTTCAGAGAAAAGTCAGCTCTTCCAATCTCGGCTGTGTTAAAATCAGACTGTGCCAGCAAAGTCATACTTGTATTCCCAAACTACACAAATACCAGGCATGCCACTGACTAGTCCTAAAACAAGTCGTTGTCACCAGATGATTCATTGTCTCATCCAGACATCTTGGCGAAACCCTCAGGAACCCATCATTAGCAAAGACTGAGGAAATCACTACCCTTGGAGACTTTGACAAACGAGAAGACCATTTTTAAAGCACACATTTTTCTGCTCTAAACCAGATTAAATTCATCAAGTTGAAAGTTTTACTGTAATTCCCCATCTGTCAGTATAACAGGTTGTTTATTTCTGTGAACCGGCCGTCGATTCAAACACCGAAAAAAATATAATCTTTTATCCTAACCTATCCTATCTTATCCTACCCTATCCTATCCTATCCTATTCTGTCCTATCCTATCCTATCCTATTCTATCCTATTCTATCCTACCCTATCCTATCCTATCCTATTCTATCCTATTCTATCCTATCCTATCCTATTCTATCCTACCCTATCCTACCCTATCCTATCCTATCCTATTCTATCCTATCCTATCCTATCCTATCCTATTCTATCCTACCCTATCCTATCCTATCCTATTCTATCCTATTCTATCCTGTCACATTATGATATCCGATCACACAATATCCTTACCTATCCTGTCCTATCGTATCCCTTTCCTATTTCTTTTTTCTCCTCCAGAAGAAGATCTCCTATCCTATCCTATCCTATCCTATCCTATCCTATCAGTGGTTATTCCTACTTTGCGGCACAATGAACGCTCAATCAGATCTTTTCCTTCCACTGTGCGCAGTCTGCTGTTTGATCCCCAGCAGTGACCACTATCACTTTCAAGCTTGTCTAACACAAGATGCTGACGCCCGTCCTGTATCCATCTCTTTCCTCCGTTAGTCTTCTTGACGCCCTCTTTATGCTATGGCTGCAGGCCTTGAAGAATTGTCCGTGACCGTACTGTGACCGTACCACTCCCATCTCTCTGCTAGTGTTTTCAATGCCAAAATGGTCTTGTCTATCTTAATCTATCAGTACTCTGGGGGTCAGCAGGTTGATGATGATGATGATGATGATGATGACGAAGCGCCAAGCGGGCTTGAAAATTTGGCAGAGATTTGACCATCACAATCAAGTTGTTTATAGATTTCTATGTTATTTGTTTTTCTTGAATTGTTTTGCTAGTTGCAGTTCTGACAGTTCTATTATATTTTTATAAAATGATGATGATGACGATGATGATGCATGATGATGATGATTATGATAGCGACACATTACTTTATACCGTTTTTACTGTTTTTCCCCCATTTTTTGTGGGTGTATTTGATTAGTTAACCAGGCTCGAATATTTGGCATACTAATGGTGGTCAGAGCGTTCTGAACTCCAAGGCACGTCTATAATATTCAACTAGGTTCGAAAACGTGAAAACTTATATTTTTTTAAATTTTAATATTTAGATGTATAAATGTTTTTCACTTACTTACTATGCATTTAAAAATATTCCATTTCATTATTTATGCATTTACCTATTTGTCTTCGTTATGTGCCCTTTAAAAAAAAAAAATAAATATCTAAATACCTGTTGACAGTCCTGGTGTTTTTCAAAGACACTTCTACACAATGATGATGATGATAATGTACTTTGTTGCCTTGAAGAAGGACCAATTTGTTTCGAAAATTTGGCTTACATTTCGGCTTTCATTTCATCAAAAACATGAAGTTATTTATATGTGTTATTTGTTTGTTTGTTTGTTTTTTTTTTTTACTTGTTGAGTTAGTTGCTGGTTGGACAGTCTTTTTCTATTTCATAAAATGATGATGATAATGATGATAATGACTTTGTTCGCCTGATGAAGAGTCAATTTGACTTGAAAATTTGGCAATTACTATTACCATCAAGATCAAGTTGTTTATATATGTTATTTGCTGTTTATGAATTGTTAGTTGCCGGTGAGGTACTCTTATTATATTTTATAAAATGATGATGATGATGATGAAGATGGTCGCAACGTTTGCTGTTTATAACCTCAGCTTCAATAGTCTTGTTTTATTATTCATATCCTTTCGTTGTTGGTTTCCGAAAGATAACAAGGTTAATGAAGATGATAAAGACAATTATAATCCTTATAACTTCAACGTCGTTGTTGAAACTTGAGCCACGATAATAGAATCTTGTTTAGGATAACTGTGTATATGCCAGTATCCATAGCCCACACATAAGTCGTTGACCTGATTTGCCGGCCTTTTTTGATCTTTGTTATTCACAGATCGCCCGCTTATTTAGATATGGCTATGCATTGCCTGTGCTTGTGATTAATTTGATCAAGAGAGAGAGAGAGAGAGAGAGAGAGAGGGTAGTCCGTGGGGGTCAGCCTGTAGGACCATAGCTAATAGAGGGCGGTCAAGAGTAATCTGCGTGTATCGAATTACTCTCCTTCATTCCTGTCCGTTGACCGAGCAAGCTGGAGAGTATCCCTGGGGATCAGGCGAGGTCAGTACAACAGTCAGATACACTCAAGGATATAGTAAGATGCAGTAATTAATTTATCTGGTCTTTTAGACCACGCTCTTTCCCAAGACTCGATGAACTTGAATGCTACATTTGATTTGCACCTGTTCTGATTTTTGCACTGTATCTATTAGATGATATAATTACAGTTTATCTTTTTATTTATCCGTTTATTTATGTTTGGTTTGTCAATTATTTATTATTATTTGTTTAGTTGATTATACTATTACTTTTTGTATTTATCTATGTGCCTCTTTGTTTGTGTAGCTTATTTATTTACTTAATAACTTCCACTTTTTACTCATCAGATTTTTTTTATATATGTATCTATTTATATATATGTATGTATTTATTTATTTATTTATTATTTCAAGGGTAACATGTTTGTGTCTATTAAACCCTCCTTCTTCCTTACCTTTTGACTGATGAAAGTAGAGAAACTCCCTCCGGGTTAACTTCGGTCATACTAATGTACAGGCATTCAGTAATATAGTGAGGTTTGTCGGTATTGCCCCCGCCTTTGACCACAGCCTTTCCCAAGCCTCAATAGACATGAATGCTGCATTAGATCTGCACTACTCTGAACCTCTACCCTATGTCCATTCATCTGAAAATGTCTCCGAGGCTAATTCCTCTTTCTTTCTTTCTTTCTTTCTTTCTTTCTTTCTTTCTTTCTTTCTTTCTTTCTTTCTTTCTTTCTTTTCTCTCTTTTTCTTTCTTTCTTTCTTTTTTTCTTTCTTTCTTTTCTTTCTTCTTTCTTTCTTTCTTTTCTTTCTTCTTTCTTCTTTCTTTCTTCTTTCTTTCTTTTCTTTCTTTCTTTCTTTCTTTCCTTTTTCCTTCTTCCTCTTTTCTTTTTCTTTTTTCTCTGTCTTTCTTTCCTTCTTTCTCTTTTCTTTCCTTTCTTCTCTCAGTCAGACTTTCAAATTTCGACCATTGAAAGTTGATTACTAAATATCTTAGCTTTTCACACTTGTTCACTTCAATTGAAACCGTTCGTTGTCAGTACCACGTTGTTCATCCGGCGCATTCTTCAAACAAAACAAAACACAACAAAGAAACAAACAAAAAAAAATGAAAAAAAAAAAAAAATTGTCACCTCATCGAAAATTCTCCCTCATTATCCAGTCTAATGGTATTCGAGTCTATTCTTTACTGATTTTCAGGTTCCTTTTTATTTTTATGTGTTTAAAACACATACACCGATTATGCCTATAGCCTAACCTCACACCTCGGATCGTCTTATTTATGCACTAGAAGAGAACCCACGGCCTTCGTGAGAGATTATTTAAATATAAGTCAAACCCATACTGCCTTGCGACTTTATGGCAAGCGTGCGCACCTGGATGATGATATTCTGGATGATTAAACTGAATATTACTCGAAGAAAATGTAATTATCTTTGTTGTTTTGAACACGCCATTCTTTCGAACGTTCAACTCGATTCAAACACTCCGGAGAGTTTATTATTCAATTATTTTTTAGAGTAATGTCCAAATTAGTTAGGTTTGTCGGGTTTTATACCAGTAGACACACGGATTTTTATGCAGTAATGCTGTCTGTCAAATTTCAGATAGCTGCACTGAGCAGTTTTCAAGTCCATACCCTTTTTATGGGTTTTGTTGCAAATTTATTTATATCTTATGTAGGTGTACGCGATTTTTTATCTGTGCACCAACGCTGAAATAATGTTTTACTTTCCTTATTTGTGTCTAATCTTTTCTTATTTAGTTAGTTAGTCAGTCATTTTGTCAGTTAGTCATTCAGTTGGCCAGTCAGTCAGTCAGTCAGTTAGTTAGTTTGTTAGTTTATTTAGTTTAGTTTAGTAGTTAGTTAGTTAGTTAGTTAGTTAGTTAGTTAGTCAGATAGTTAGTTAGTTACTGACCTACTGACTGACTGACTGACTGACTGACTTACTCACTCACTCACTCACTCACTCACTCACTCACTCACTCACTCACTCACTCACTCACTCACTCACTCACTCACTTACTTACTTACTTACTTACTTACTTACTTACTTACTAACGTACTTACTAACTCACTTAACTCATTAATTATATCAGTATGTACCAATACCTATGCAGTGTTGGACGCGTACTTACTTCCCTACCTACACTCTGGTCAGCCTATGGTCAGCTAGCAAAGCGACTCCATCTTCGATCAGACAAGAGCCATGAATTGGGGGGTGACCAATACAAGATGGCTTTCTCAGATAACCCGAGCTACAACGATCCATTAAATTTTCTCATTGCTTGTACGCACCAACGAGATTCGCATCTTAACAGCAGGTCTTCAGGTGCGCACCGCAGCACAGTACAGAGCTAGACGGCCACATCGTGCCGATAGCAGGGAAAAACCTTTTGACGTCCGAAATTAGAGATCCTCACCTTTCTCTTCCGATTCAAACCGCTGGTCTCAGTCACCGGAAATCAAAAGTGGTCTCCGTGACGGTACCACGATGACCAGGTTACTGGTCAGTTGTTTTATTTCCAATTCGCTGGGACTCGACGATTCAGGATGCGAGAAAGTGGACATTGCACAGGTAATAAATCGCAGTCAAAATGATTGTGGGGCGGCGAAGATTTAAGATGGTGCCCTTGACCGTCCAAGTCAGCTCGCCCTACTATGCTGACGTGTCGCAGTCTTCATTATGTTGTTCCTGTGAATGTCTTAAGGACCGAGTTAAGGTCATTGGGTGTAAAGTTTGAGAAATGGTCAGAAAATGGGCCTTTTTTTCAGTCAGCTAGGTTGCTTCCCTTTGCCAAGAGGTATATGAAAAACATTGCAAAGAGGGAAAATAAAAAATAAATTCACTTATTCTCTTGTTAGACCTATTTCAAAATCATTATCATCTTCATCGCTCCCGTAGACCAGCTGGTGTCCTTTAGAGCGTTTCTGAAGATCTAACAACCAGCTTCCTCCACTTCTCCCTGTTCTCGGCCTGGAGTTATTGGTATCACTGTGAAGATATGCTGAGATATTGGCAATTATAGACCATGGGGGTGACCTGTTGCTGCTGATGAATTTAGTGAGAAAATGGCCGATCACTTTTGTAAATCCTTCTCAATCTTTGTTAGCCTATAGCGTTAATGCTGTGGCCCATTTTTTACAGCTGGTGTCCTTTGGGGCATGTGGGTGTGTGAGTTTTGCCACGGCCTGACATGGTTATAAAATAAAGGCCGAGATAATCTCTGTATTAGAGAGATTGAAAGACAAAAACAAAACAGAACAGGAAAACAAGTGATTTCTCCGGTCACCTCAGTTTGACCAGCGCCTGATTTCACTCTGTGCCTTCTCTTAACTCATTTAGGTTCATGCAGTGAAAAAGTTTAGAGGCAGCTTAGCTCTGCTGTAGACACAGATATTGCACATTCAAGAGACAGGGGATGACAATGGGAGATCGTTTCGCTGATTATCCGTCCCTCCCAAAAGAGAGATTCGCGTAAGGGGAGATCATTTTGACCAGCCCTATTACTCTCCCTTGTCAGACAACACAGATGTTTAGCAAG
Source organism: Peronia verruculata (assembly GCA_038406235.1). Lineage (NCBI taxonomy): Eukaryota > Metazoa > Mollusca > Gastropoda > Systellommatophora > Onchidiidae > Peronia > Peronia verruculata. Next base: position 12,610 of record JBCAUA010793895.1, read on the forward strand.
CAATGCAAAGGGGTAAAAAAAAAAAAAAATCCCTTTTACATCTTGTCATGCGAAAGACTGATCGCAAAAAAAAATAAAAAATAATAATAATAAAAAATAAAAAATAAAAATAAATAAATAACTAAAATTGATAAAATAATAGCAAAAAGACGAAAACATTCTCTTTACATCATAGTTTTCCTCAATTTTTCATGGTGTATGTTTCAATCAAAGGGCGCAAAAGTATTTTTTCCCCCTCTTTACGCTGTTTGTTCAATGCCTCTTTTATCTGATAAAGGGAAGTAATAGGACTGAGCATAACAATCTCCCTTTCAGCACTGCCCGGACTCAGTTCTTTACTGCTCTATGTCCACTTTTGGCCTATTTCGAGATATAAATGTGAAATGAAAGAGGGATAGTAAACCTACTATATGATGTAATTATTTCACGGATCCCCTGCCCAAAGAGGTAGATTTTGAAAATCATTTTGTCCTATCTCCTATGTGCAAAAACAGTTGATAAACATACAACAAATTTTCTCAAAGTGTGAAAAATGGAGATAGGGCTACCTGGCAAGAGAATTAGGCGAACGGTTTATCAGACACATCTAAATAGCCATTTCACTACGTCCTGATATATTAAAAAATTAAAATGTATCAAAAACTGAGGAATATTTTTCTCATTCAGAAATGAATGTCCTTTCAATTTTTGCACTATAAAACCATCCAACTGTAAAACACATTTCGAAGCGAACAATACATACCCCATGACCACTCTTGCGCAGCAGGTTAATGTAACAAAAAAAAAAAAAAAGCACAGGCGGACAGGACTGAGTAACTTTTGATCTGCTTCTGTTCACACTGGGGATCGCCCTGGTCGAGGAGTTAAGCGTCCGCTCTTCGGAGGAAAACGGAGGTCGTGGGCTCCAAATTTGAATTCAGCGGAGGAAGGGAATATAATTATATAAGTATACTAGAAGACAACCCACGGTCTCAGTGGGAGATTTTTTTAAATAATACTGCCCTGCGGACTTAAAGAGTCTGGCAAGCGTGCGCACCTCTACGTTGATGTTTTGGTCTATTAACCCGAATGTTACTCAAAGAAACCATGTTTTGAACGCCTTATAATACTATGAAACGTACAATTGGGATCAAGCACCTTCTCGAATTTATTATTCAATTGTTATCGCATTTTTTTTAGAAAAATAACGTCAAAAATAATAAGCCATTTTCGGGTGTATGTGCATAGAGACAGATCCATATGCAACAATGTTTGTGCGGCGAATTTCATATGAAGCCATTCAGCAGTTATCGAGTCTGTACGCCTACTGCTTGTTTCGTTTGCAGATTTACGGTAGAAATATCTGTATGTCTTTTAAATAATTATTTTATTTCTTGAAATTCCTGGTGCTAGCAATGTCAATCCGTTTAGTGAAATGAATGTCTTTCTTGTCTTCCTCCCCCCACCCACCCCCACCCCCTTTTTTATTATTCGCAATTCTTCACAAACAAACAATCAAACAAGCAAATCAAACCACAATAATAAAGAACGTTTTACGAGGATAACACCTACATGGTCATATTATTCTTTTTTTTTCTATTAATATCATTATCATTTCACAGCTGGTGAAACCGACATTAAGACTTTATGGGTTTTCTTCATTTAGTGGTTTTCATCTCTTACAAAATAAAACAAAATGTCCCGGATGGACAGATATCATTCATGAAACAGTTTAAAATACACAGCCTCACAGTACGCTTTGTACGAGCTAAACCTCTTTCAAAATTTATTAAATACCCGCTAAAGATCTGGCCTTATATAAGAGCCTTTTTGGCGTGATTGTTTGTTTGTTTGTGTTGAGGTTTAACGACACATCAGCAGGATTACGGCTATTTTGTGCCAAACACGGTAAGATACGTTTACACGTCAAGAACAAGAGAGGAATGAAAGTGGGACAGAAGACAGGAGCAAGGAAAGATAGAAGAGATGTCTCCCCTGGAACGTCTAGGATGGTATTCCGTAGGAAACACTCCACCGATTGCGGGCTTTCACCGCCTACAGGTGGGAGCAAGGAACCGACGTATATACCCCGGCCCCCCCCCGCTGGGGGTCTTTTTGGCGTGAAAATATTATGAATTCATGTATCAACTTTAACGGCAGTATGACAACCTGAA
>JBCAUA010794005.1:0-14761 GCA_038406235.1 Peronia verruculata
TATATCTCTCCTCTATATATGACACTCTCTCCTCTATATATCTCTCCTCTATATATGACACTCTCTCCTCTATATATGACACTCTCTCCTCTATATATGACCCTCTCTCCTCTATATATGACACTCTCTCCTCTATATATGGCACTCTCTCCTCTATATATGACACTCTCTCCTCTATATATGACACTCTCTCCTCTATATATGACAATCTCTCTCTCTCTCTCTCTCTCTGTCTTTCTGCCTCTGTCTCTCTCTCTGTGTTCCCCTCTCTTTTTACCCCTCTCTCCCTCTCTCCCCTTCTCTCCCTCTCTCTATTTATATCAGTCATGGCCCTTCGGTTTTCCTCAATACTGTCTTTTCAAATGCATTTTTTAATTTTTGACTGCACAGCTTTCACTAAAAAAGAAAATCGGTGGACTGTTTCAAACGTTTATCGCTTCACTCACTAATAAGAATTCCCTTCCTGACTACTCCGACTGTCAAAATGATGGCGTTTCCATAAAATGATGGTTGTGAAATTATGCATTTGATGTTGTGCTGGGGATGAGACCACACATACAGATAAACTGGTACCACCAGGCAGCCTAAACGTTTTTGGAATTTTGGCGTGAACTTTTTATTCATTTCACTGATGCCGCCATCTCCGCGTTTCTCCTTTCATAAATTTCATTAATTACTCCTTTTTAGGGGGAGGGGAAGACAAGAAAGAGGCGTGGGAAACATTATTTGAGGAAGAATAAATAACGTGAATACATGTATAAATCTCTTCATGTAATTATGCCTGCGGTATAAAAGTAGGTTCTTTGCTCCCACCTGCAGGTGGTGAAAGCCCGTAATCGGTGGAATGTCTTCCATAGACTGCCATCCGTGACGTTCTAGAGGTGACTTCCCCTCTCTCTCTCTCTCTTTCTCTCTTTCTCTCTCTCTCTCTCTCTCTCTCTCTCTCTCTTTTGGATTTCTCTAAGGGAAGCAATTCTTGGCTGCCAAGGGAAACAAGTAGGTCCCAAGACATAAACATGATAATAATAGTAACTGCATCAAAAAAAAAAAAAAGGCACAGCTACCTAACCATGACTGAGACGAAAGATTATTCAACAAGTGGTCTCCATCTCAAACTCGGTTGAAAAACTCTATCTGGACCGTGTTACTGACATTAACGTTTATTGCACTCAAGAACTCGGGGTGTGACAAATTTTTGAGTTCGCTACATATCACTACATTGCCACCTTAGCTGCTAGTTATTATCGATTGCAATTCGATTCACACTTTTAAGTAGATGTTCGGACAAGGCCAAATGAAAAAGAAAAAAAAAACTAAAGATAAATGACCAGATTCAAGATAGTGCAAAAACTGGAAGTTTCGATTACATTCCTCGAGTTGGGGCATCAATGTAACGAACGAGACTTAAGATATTATTTTATTTGTATTTCATTGAGGTCAATGAAGGAAGAGCACAAGACTTTTGTTGTAAATAAGACAGGGAGCATACTATAAAAGGTGTGGGGTGGGAGGGAAAGGGGGAAGGAACACATCTAGTATAATATTCTACATTTTCACACTTCAAATGATGTAAAAACACCCTGAGTATGTTATGAAAACAAATCGGGAAAAAAAATAATTTCAAAGTCACTTTAAGTTTTTTGTACCGCCGTCCATTCTTTTCGCAAGTCAAAATAATTGTGACAACCACCTCATATAATTCCCATGTCACAGAGATTTATGGATGAGGAAGAACGGGCCTTTTTCTACTTTGTTATAGTTAGTTTTACGCTCAGTACTGACTTGATAAAAGGGAGTTCCCCACCCGTACCCGTGTAAGACCATTCATAATCTACTTTTTTTTCAATAGCATGTCATTTGGAGGACGAGAGGGATGCTGGTGGTTTATTTTATAAAGGCAGTATCTCCAAGTTTGTTCGAAATGGAATTATCAATTTCAGTTTACCATTTGAAGCATAGGGACTCTTACAGTCCATGCTGATTTTGGAGTCTTCATAAATTAAGGCAGATATTCTTTATGTTGACTTAAACTGCGTATTTTCCGGCACTGCCATACTTAGAGACTAAAGGGGAACAGAATGTTACTAACACGTAGAGATCGGTTAAAAGTGGACATAGGCCTACTCTCTTTAAGAATAGAGCTCATGGATAAAGAAGCGCCGGGGGGGGGGGGGGGGGAGGGACAGGAAGGTCAGGTCAGGTAGGGGAGAAGTTCAAAGCTTCTTTTCGGCGACCAGAACAAGAGCAGGGATTAACCCTCAGATTCCCAGCTGTATCGGAGTCTGGTAAGCCGAGGCACCGGAGTGAATAGTCCCCGGATTTCACGGGTAATTTGGGCTCAGAAAGGGAGAGTGGAGCACTGACCAGGGAGTCAGGCTCGGTTACGCTCAGAAAGCAGCTAACCCATTTGGATTCTGAGGGCGAGCCATCTTATTTTTAAGGCACCTGTTGCGATTTTAAGCTTGTGCCTCGTCTACGAATAAATAAAAATGGGAGAAAAGTAAGTATAAACATTGTCGATTTTTGGGGTGATTTTTCTGACCATATTTACATGGGTAGCTTCAAGCTACATCTTCATTCTTTGTCATTATACAAAATGAATCAGATTGACTGAAACATACGCCCAGGCTAGTTTCGCTGATGCCACAAGGCAAAAATTCCGATTTTCTGAAAAGTTGAATCTGGCAAATCTACTCCTCTTATTTATACGAAACTAACCTGTAGGGAAAAGACAGGGGAAGGATACAGAAAACAAAGCGAGAGTTTACGATAGGAGTTTTTTTTTTTTTTTCTTTAAATTTCTGCTCTTATCTATTGATGGTGGGACGAGGTGACATTTATTTCAGCCAGGTATACCTGCGTAATTTTGATTTGATTTAATTTTTATTTGTAGAAATTGGATACAAAAAGTGAGAACAACGGAGCGTGAAAGCTCAGCGAGTTTTATTGTAAAACGCCATAAAATGATTTCTCCTTACTATTGTTGTCGCCCACAATATCGCATATTTTATTATAACTTGCAGACCATTCCCCACATTTCTCACAGGGAGGCCTTTTTATTTCATTCATTCGCAATTTCCCTTTTATTGTTTCTGATTATGTGGAGTCGTTGATCCATGCTAAATGATCCCTTTTACGTTTACTACGTTTTCTTTCCACGTCAGGACCCCCCAAATTTACAGATAAAATTGGAGCTAATAGTGAATTTCAGCTTATCACCACAAGTATTTTATGTCCTCGTTGTTTTGTTTTGTTTTGTTTTGTTTAGGTCAAGAGACATTTGAGATGCAATACCATGAAATCAGGCTGTCGCCAAAGTTTGAGCTAATATCTTCACAGCGATACCAATTATCAATTTCGGTTTACCATTTGGAGCATAGGGACTCTTACAGTCCATGTAGATTTTGGAGTCTTCATAAATTGAGGCAGAAGATTTTCTTCATGTTGACTTAAACTGCTTATATTTTATTCGGCATTCCCACGGGCAAAGACTAAAGGTATTGGCATCAGTGTAAAGGTTATTCATTTCCCTGTCTGTGCGTGAAAAAAGTTTTGTTCTACTTTAAGTAGAAGTCGAGCTATTGGCAATTACAGGGATGGGGGTGACCTCCTGCTGCAGCTGGATTTAGTGAGAAGCTGGCCGATGGCTTTTGTAAATCCTTAGTAATCCATGCCGCTTAATTACAATTTTTGGGCTTTTACTCAATATATTTCAGCGAATGTAACTCTGAAATGCATTTTTACATTGACATTGATGGGCTTTGTGAAGAAAAAAAATGCGATAAAAATTCGTTTACTGTTGAAAAACACGTGATTTCAACCTCCTGTCGACTCAGTTTAACGAGCACCTGATTTCATCGTGTCGCGTCTCATTTTACCATTTCTTTCACAGAAGAGATTGGTTTTGAATTCTGTCCCGGGATGATATCTGCGAAAATCATATTTCTGTGTTAGTTTTATGTTTGTTACTGTATCAAGAACTGCTGTCAATTGAAGATAAAAGCAAAGAATGGAAAGCAGACATTATAAAGTTCATCACCACTTTAGCTTCATACAGGATAGGGGAACCCAGTGGCTCTGTGGTTCGGCGTCTGCTTCAGGATGAAAGCAGGCCGGAATCAACTCGCGGGTCCAGCATCGAGGATAGAAGGACATGGAGATCGAAAAATCACATTTTTTTTTCAGTGACCCAACAGTCCCCTGGCTTCCTGTGGGTAGGGAAGCCGCTGTCCCGGCAAAATTTCCAAAATCCAAATTTCTGCCCACAAAATTTCTCAACAAAAACTGGCAACTTCTAAAAAGCCGAGATAATCCTACCTTCTAAGGATTGAAATGCTTAAGAAGAAAAAAAAAACTACATGCAAGATGTCCAGATAAAACAAATACTAGAGATCTTGAGATCGTTAACCTTTCTTTTCTGCACCAGCCTCTATGGTCCTCTTCCAAAGATCTAGGGTTATATAGATCACAGAGGAGACCATGCAAAGCTCACAGCCGCCATTTTGCACTCTAAGATGTGCTATATGTAGTGGAATGTAAACGTTCCCATTATTTCTTGCTTGCTTCTTCTCTCTCTCTCTCTCTCTCTCTCTCTCTCTCTCTCTCTCTCTCTCTCCCCTCATATTTTATTTTATTTTTTCCATTCGCTATCGGCGTACTTATCCACCTCTTGTCTCTGTTGCTTTTTCAATGCCCCACATCATGTGTCTGTCTTTCTTATGTCTGTCTGATTCTTGTCTGTCTTTATTTTGTCTTTATGCCTGTAGGTCTATATATGTTCTCTCTCTCTCTCTCTCTCTCTCTCTCTCTCTTTTATGTCTTTATTTTGTCTTTCTTTCTGTGTTTGTTTATCCCCTTGTGGCTGCCTTTTTTTTTTTTTGTTGTTGTTGTTGTTGTTGTTTTATCTGTAGTTATGTCTCTTTTTATGTCTGCCTGTCTTAATTAAGCCTGTCTTCATTTGTTTCTTTTTTCTGTGTATCTGTCTGTTGGTCTGTCTGTCTCTCTATGTTTCTGTTTGTCCTTCTCTCTGCTAGGAGAGAAGTCTTTGCACTACAAACAGCCTTCCGGAGGTCCGTGGCATATAAGTAGGTGCTTTGATCCCCACCTGCAGGTCGAGATAACCGCCTACAGGAAGTTAGAGACGTGTAAAGATAACACTTACATTCGGTGAAAGCCCGCCATTGATGTGATGTCTTCCATGGAATGCCATCCACGACGGTCCAGTGGTTACATCTCCTCTCTGTCTCCTTGCTCCTGTCTTCCGTCCTGTTCTCTTTCCTCTCTTCATCTTTACGTGTAAACGTGTATACCGTGTTTGGCACAATAATAATATAGCCGTGATCGTGCTGATGTGTCGTTAACATCCAACACAACACAACACAAGACAGCAAAAAAGACAGCCTGAATGCCCTCCCAGATACTGAAGACAAATGAGACCCGGCTGTTTTTTCCCCCTGTCCACAAGGATGAAGCTGAACATGAGGAGACGATTAGAGAGTCAGACTAACCAGGTCCCGGCCATTCCCTGCTGCGACTGCCGGAGTCGGCCGTTGTTCTGTCTGTTAGTCACACCCCCATGTGTCATGGAAATATGTCTGCTTTATTCTCCATCTCATTAGTTTACTCACTATCTTCCTCTTTTTCTGTCTTCTATCCTTGTATGAGTAGAAGGATGGATGGATGGATGGATGGATGGGTGGACGGATGGATAGATGATAGTTGGATGGATGAAGGATCGGTGGATGGATGGAATGAGGGAGGGAGGCAGGGGTGGATGGATAGTTTGATGTATGGACGGATGGATGGTTAGATGGATGGATGGATAAGAATGGATGCATGGATGGATAGATGAGGAATGATGGATGTGTGGATGGATAATTAAGGTGAATGGATGCATTGATAGATTTGAGGCTTGCAGGAGGTGGCGGGGGGGGGGGGATTGAGTGACTTTACAAATTTGGTGGAGAGCCGGATAGATATCACAAATGAACAGGAACGATATAGGAACAAAGAAACCCAATATGTTATATAAGATAATAGTTATTTCCTCTTTGATGACTGAGCAAGTGAGACCCATTGTTACGGACGGCTGTGCTAAGCGCCGAAAGAACTTAACGACTGGTGATCTACTATTCTATTTGAGAGGCTGACCAGCAGATCGGTGAAAGGACAAGCGACCTGACAAACAGCTGGGTGAGCAGACTTGGGAACAAACAGGGGGAAAAGGGGAAAGAGGGATAACCCCCCCCCCCCCCCCAAAAAAAAAGGATGGATAGATCGTGGCCGGAGGCAGAGGCTGCCATTTGGGATGTAATTACATTTTGTCTAATCTATCACTAAGTAGTAGGGAAGAGATGAGATGTTATTGCAGGGTCTTAGGGCATGTCCTGGCCATGTCGCGAACTAAGAGCTCAAATTGAAAGTCAGAGACCACATTTTGAGGAATTTGAGACGTATTAAGAACAGTCAGAAAGCGAAAACTGAAATGATGTGGCTCCATCACCAGATCAAAGTGACAATTCTCTAACAAACTTGAGTCGATGGAATGAGAGAGCAGAGCATGACAAACATGGACAGACAATGTTGGGGAGAACATAAAGATTTTCATAATGCCCTGCCTTCCCCTGTTTCTCTCTCTCTCTCTCTCTCTCTCAGTCTCTCTCTCTCTCTCCTTGCTCATATCTTCGGTCCCGCTCTGTTTCCTTTCTCCTTCTACATTACACTTGATCGCCCTTTTGACGTGTAAACGTATCTTAACCATGTTTAACACAATAGAGCTGTGATCTGCCGTTAAACCCCAACAAGCAAACAAATACGGTATTCAGCAGTTTTCGAGTCCATATGCCGTTTACGGGTTTTATTATAGATTTACACTGATTTACGCGGAATAGATGACGGACAGATCAAAGAGACGTGTCAAAGAAGAGAGACGGAGACACACAGAGGGAGAAAGAGACATTAATTGACACATCAGGTATGAAACGTTAGATCAGACACTGCGCAAAGACAGGGAGACACTCAGGTGATGTGCATATCTATGGCATAATGAACCCAGAGGTCATCCGAGTACATGACCCCAGTCCAGGGCAGCGATGGCCTTTTGTTACCTGGGACATTTATAGACGTTCATATCATTGCTGCATTCGCAAATCTCAAAAGGATCTCGTAGAAGCACAGTGGCAGAGGAGTTAGCTATCGGCCTCTGGACGCAACACCGTGGGTTGTGGTTATGGTTTTTATAAGCTTTTCAACCTCCTGTAGTGGTGGTTATCTCAGCTGTCCACAACCGTGGTCAAAAAATAACATAACACTATAGTGTTATGTGTACATCAGTGATTATAAGGCTATGTCAGCTAACACCGTGGGTACGAATCTTAATTCGATTTTAAATTGCCAGCATGCGTATGGCCCAAGCGGAATCTTCGAAATATGTTCACCGTTATTCGAGAAGACTACACATTGGGCTTATCTACCCATTGGCCAGGAGGCTGTTAAAGTCACTATCATCATTTGGTGCTTTGCCTGGAACAGACATTGGTGATCATGGTTCTCCAATCGGATCTGTTATCAGCCAACCTCAAAAAGGAGTTGTTGTCATGACGTTTGTTTGAATTTAGACTTACTGTGTAGGTTTTTCTTTGTCTACACCATTAAACCATTAGATCTATATAAAAAATAATAGGCCTATATTCAAAATACTAAACCTGCGATTACATGTCATCCGACTAAATGAATTTTAAATTGATGATAATTGTTATGCTGTTGCAGAGATTAGGAAACAAGAACACGGATGAGGAGATGGAGGAAGACGAGAAGGAGGGGAATAATAATATAAATTAATATTACAGATCTAGATCTAGTTGCAATTGCAGTGGTCATGAAAGATGAAAATGAATAATAAGGAGCAGGATAAAGCTAAGGAACCATCGATGAGGATGAGGTTGTTCGTGTAACAATGTTTCTTACAAAATTTTGTTCTTGTACACATTTTTGTTTTTAGTATATATATTTGTTCAGTATATTTGAGCTTGAATTAAAGATACAATTTATCTCTTACTGTGTTAAAGAGGAAAGCGGAAGGGGGGGGGGGGGGGGGTGAGGGTCCTGTGAGTGATTTTTCGAGTACTAGAACAAGGGATTTATTTTAAGCTTCAAATTCGGATTCAGCATGTTAAAATAAGAGGAAAAACCTTGAAAGAGTTTTGTTTTGCATCCGGTTGCCATGACAACGCTGCCATATTGGATTATGTATTTTGAAAATTAACTATTTTCAAAAGCCTAAGGCTCCTAGGGTATTGAATGGAATAGTGTAAAATGTAGCACATGAATAAGCTTAATTTAACCTTCGGTAAAAAATAAAATGCATTTGTTTTTTGTTCATAATTCATAGAATATGCTTTATGAATTTTTGAAATATGTCTATTGAGTGATGTAAATCGTTCAATTTTTCCACCAAATGTTCAACTATCCTTCAAAAACTGGAAATGAAATTCAGAAAACATAATACATTTTGATAAAACACATCCTATGGAGGATGCATTTGCCAAATTTGAAGGCAATTGGTTGAGAAATAAAAACAAACGCCTTAGGGAAAAAAGTGAAGAAATCATACATATTGAGAAAGCATATGTTTCTGGTCCCATCCGTATTATACTCTGGTATGAGAAGAGTCCAAAGTGTGTAGAAATAGCAAAACCCCAGTTTTGATATTCTAAAACCTTATTTTCAGGACCCTCACCTCCCACCCTCTTAAAAATAATAAATTATTTTATTAATGTAAAATTGAAAATCTTACCTTCAATGTTTGTCTCCTTGTTGATTAAGGGGGGGGGGGGGTGTTCTGAAATGTGGATTTTGCCCCCAAAATGCGGTTTTTGCGCTTTTGTTTTCTCTTAAAAGTACTGCCTTTTCTGCCTGTAAAAATGGTTTCAAAAAGTTGCTAAGTCAATTCCAACGTGTTTGACCAATGGTCATTCAACGGTAGACCTAGCGTATTGTCAGTCAGGATTTGGCTCCGCCTGGCTGCTAAATGAGGTTGTAGATCATCGCGATTAGATCGCAAAGGGTGCAAAAAGCACTTGAATATCACCTTTCCAGCAATATCATGAGTTCCAGTGCCAGGGATGGACACTGGATGACCACTATGAGGCATGAAAAACTGCTGATCATGCAAATTATCAATGCAAGCCTTCTAAAATGACTTTTCTCGTCCTATAAACAGCGCAATTTTGCTTTCTTTCTGCTAATAGCTCAGTTGTCGACTATATGTCATAGTAAAGGTAAAAAAACTCTTGGTTTGCAATCAAAAATGATATGGGGGACACAGAGAGGCCCTCAAGAACCCGAAAGAGGTTCTTATAAAGATGGGGGAATAGGGAGCAAAATTCGATAAAAGATACACTCAGAGAGCTACAAAATGGCAACAAGTGACATAGAAGTCACGACAAGAGGGCTAGTATGTAAACAAAAGCTGTTCCGAGGCTGAAAGCCGAACAGAAAACTCTTCATGTCAATTTTTAGGGGAAATAAAATTTAAAGGCGTTTTTCTCAAAACCCATTTTTTTTACTTTTTGTTTTTTCTATCTCTGTTTTTGTTTCCAAACCGATGCAACCAAATTTGATATGCATCATTTTCACAATAAAACCTAAAAAGTTACCTATGCGCGTTAAATTCGGTGGGTAAGTTTTAGAGGAAATTGGATTTGTAGTTTGAAAAAAAAAAAATTAAAAATGGCGAAATTTGAACTTTCGCTATATGGGATTTTCAAAAATGTATAGAAAATTGTGTATTGCATGGAACGTAATAAAAATATGTACCTTTTTAGATATTATATCAAACAATACATTCATCAAGTTTAATGAAGGTTTGTTGAAATTTGGTGGAGGAGATAGATTATGAAATCCGTCAATTTAGGGACGCCAAAATCCAAGATGGCAACCGTATGAAAAAGTCGATTTTTTTCCAAAGTTTTCCTCTTATTTGAACATGTTAAATACGATGGAAAAGGTTAAAATAACCTAACTTTAATAATTTAACAAAATCACCTCCAGGATGCGCCTCCCCCTTAAAAGCATTGCACTCAGCAGTATCCATTATGGCCTTCCCCTTTTGTCTCAAATTATTGAAAACTACACACTTGGATCTAGATGTAGACCTATCTCATCCATTCCCCCGATAAAATTCCTACACACTTATCAGTGGATTCTGCTTTTACTGCGTTAACCTGATCTATTTAAATAAATTAAGGAAAAAAAATTATTTCCTTTATTATAGGTGGAAAGCAAATCCTGCTTGATGTTGCCTTAATTTTTGGGCGCTGATTCAAAATTATTATGTAATCAGATTTTTTTCTGCCTACCTTCCCTGATTCCGTATGGTCAGTTGAAAGTTTGCCAGTTTACCCGTCCAGACCCGGGATGACGGGGTTTGCTGTATCATGGGCCGACAATCTGTGAATTATTATTGCCGCGGTAGTGGTGAAAGGTAGTCAGAACGATTTGAAAATCGGAGTGGTTACGTTTACGGCAGCCGTAAATTTTATTCCTGACTTTATTCTTACGGCACCCACCAACTGATGACGCAGACCACAATCAGCTGATCCTTTGCGCGAATTACGTTAGGCCCTAATGGCGATAGAGTCAGCTAGGCTCCAAGTGGGAGCGTAGTTTTCGACAATTGAAGAGCTGCAGGACTCGGTTACAGCATATCAGGCTGGGAATTATGTTCAGCTTTATGTAAGAAGCTCCAGATCTGTGGAGTCAACAATGAAGAGAACTCCTAAGAAGCTGTTTAAGGACAACAATGTCTATAACGAAGTAGACTGCGTGCAATTCAAGGCGGGAGAAGATCGGTTTCCAGATCCAAAGGAGTCTGACCATATCAGCAGTATGTACATACATGTCTGTCAGTGCAGTATAAAATCGCTCTATATTTTGAAGATCTGATGCCGGTCATCTCTCAAGACTACAGATGCCTTCTGCTTAGTCTTATCCCATTATTTTCCAGCTGCATTTACCACCATTGCTATAAACAAAGCGATTTAAACACCTGGGTTAGACATAGTGTGCTAGCCTACAGCACCAATCGAAGGCCGTAACTATAATCATGTTTACAACAGTCAGCTGATTGTGGTCTATGTCATCAGTGATGTGGATGCCGTAAGAATAAAGGAAAATTAAAAGTTACGGCTGCCGTAAACCTAGCCACGGCGTTTTAAAATTGTTCACCCGACAAAATAAGTTTGGTGTGAATAGTGATTGATGATAATGAGATTTTATACATTCTGTCGCAAGAGGAATGTCGTTAGAACGACGTCGGTAGAACGACTCTTCTGGTGTAATGCTCAGTTAGTCATATCAATGACTAAATCTATTCCTGTCAAAGAAAAAGGGTGAAGTAATGCGGAGTATGAATTACATATCCGTTACTGCATGTAGTGGTGTGTCTAAAAAAGACATGAAGCTCATTAATCTACGAAGGCTGTTTGAAAAGTAAGAAGAAATCAAACATAATGCAAGCATTTCCATTTGGATCTAACTGAATCTCACACAAGTCACTCTTTGGCTACGGTACTTTTCATTACAGACCGACACTGAGTCAGTATATAGATATATTCTCCCCGAAGAAATTTGCGTCGAGCGATGAGATTGAGAACCAATCTGGAATCTATCTATCAGAAGGACACCTTTAGCATCCCAGAATACGGTGGCCTTCAGTTTGTTTGTTTGTTTGTTTAAACCGAATGCTGCACCATTAACTTTTTTTTTTGTCGACGGAGATGCTTCCGGTCTGTGAAATCTCATTTTGTTTCAGGCGTTGCATGTCCCATCACCAGTTATCAAATGTTCGAGAAACCCTACACGATTTCCTTCAAAGTCCCAACTAGCTCCCTTTCAGTTACAGGATTCTTACCACCACCACTATGCAGCATACGATCCTCTGTCAGCTGTTTTGGGACCCACCTTACCGAAACTTCCTCATTCCCCAAGTCCACATAGATAATCTCACAAACAATGCTCTTTGAAATTTCAAGAATTGAAACAGTGTCTAGAACTTTCAATTATCTATCTTCTCTAATGAACTCATCCACATAAGCAACGTTTTGTGCGTGCCATGGAGATTGGGAGCGCCCAGAGCATGATTCGTCTTCCAGCCTGGTATGGCCTGCGTTGAACAAAGTGCACCAAAGTACTTTTGCTCGTTGCCCTACCATATAATATAGTAACAATTTCATTGTAGATTTCCGTAGATTTTTGTTTTCCTTTTGCATGCAAAAATGGCACAACCCCCGTATGGGGGCAATCATGCTTAAATTGACATGATGATAGAATACATTCAACACTGATGCTGATAATTGGCCATAAGAAAGTGCTTTGAACTTCCCAGTTTAAAAAAAAAAAATATTGATTAGTCAGATTAATTTGAAAGTTATGGCTATTTTCTGATTATTTTCTGGACAGCTTTCGTATAAATTGTTATGGACATATCGGTGTTGAAAGAAGAAAATCTATCCCTCTCTCATAATGTACAAATACAAATCGACGTTGCGTTTTTTTTTTTTTTTTAATTTTATTTTCACGGTTTAGTTTTGAGACTCCCCAGTTCAAGTTCATGAATTTATGGCTTCCGAGGGTTCTGGGCTAAAAACATGTCTGCTCATTTAGTGTTGAGAGGATACGTCGTCATGATTCCATGACCTATCACCTGCACCTGAAACATCAAGATAGAAAAAAAAAATATTTGCTGAAAGAGATGAGAAACTTAAATCATTCAAATTATAGGGAAGATCTATTTTTGTGGCTTGACAAAGTACAAGCCGATAGATATTTGTGATAATTTTAACATTTACATGTATTTTTATTATCATACGCTGCGCTTTAAGATTGGCAATGAGATTTACATTATCTTCGAAATTGTGTTCTGGGACTTATACGATTGAACAACATACATCATACAATATTAGAATTATTGTTTAGAGTCTTATGAAATACTTTATTGTATAGCCTATATGCTTGATGTAAATTAATGTAAATTGCTGACCTAAGCATAGGCCTAGCGAGAACCTGAAAACGTTTGTGTGGGCTTTGTTAGGGACTCATTTGGCCAAGAATGCAATAGATCTAGGTATTTCAATTTGTCTTTTACGTGTTTCCATGCATTTAGAACTTCCGACCTATGCAAATCACGCATTTAGAATTTCCGACCTATGCAAATCGCGCATTTAGAACTTTCGACCTACGCAAAAATCAATTTTGAAGAATGGAAGAACTATAATCAAACCGAGAAATGATCAGGACATGGTAAATTATCGATTTCTAACATTTTTCTGGCTTGGGTATTAGGATTTTCTCTAAGTCTTAAACTTATCGAATGTCACTTACTGTTTTTATTCCTTAGTTTACTGAAGATCTGTTCCATTCCCAAGGCTAGAAGACCAGAAGCGACACCTGTTCCAGCAACAATGAATGTTCCGGTGAGAGAATATAGGTCAAGACCGGCATTGCTACTTTCCTTTGGGCATTTATTCTCGCCAGTGTCCCACCAGCGCAGTCGAAGTGAGCCCAACTTCCTCTCTTTTTGTAATTCGAGGATCCTGAAATGAGTCAATATGCATAAAAAAGATGGAAATATATCTCAGGCATTCAGAATTCTATGTCTTTCCCTCACTTGTTTTCTACCTACCTAATTGGTATTGCTGGGTGGAAATCTGGATCCTGATTTGGATAGCAGTTTCCGACGTCCAACTTTAATCATAAAATTTTCGAATTTGCAGTTCATTATTACCCGAGCTGCTTATCAGGTTCACCAACCGGATGAAATTCTGGCTTGTGGCACGTTGGTTGGTTGAGATCACTGGCCGTCTTGTCTACCCTTCCCTTGGTGTTTCTAGTTTCTGCCACTGCATGGAGTGTTGAGTGTAAAGGGATAGGGAGGGAGAGCGCCAAGTTTAGGCCGATACAGCTGCGTTGGTGTGTAACGCGACTGTACATTGTCGCTCTTCGTACAAGTAGGCAGGATTTCAGAGGGGGGATTTGGGACCATAGATTGACACTCAATGAAACGACAAGTCACCATGTTGCACTACAGCCCGATGTACACGTAGCAAATCGTTTAGAGGAACAGCCCCTTGGGGGTCAATCCTCAGACACTGAGGTCCAATCCAAGTCACGTCTTCGGTGCCAAACGCATGTTCCCCGCGACTGTTCCAGAAAATCAAGCGCTGCTTGAAATTTTGGGCATTGACCTTGCGGTATGAGATTTCCTTTAAAGTGGCGCCAGACGAGGGTACTTTTTTGATAATTAAAAACGAAATTTGCGATAAAATTAAACAAAAAACTAAGTTCAAATTCGTAATCAGAGAATGGGAATCAGTAAATCGTACCCGTATAGATCGCTTTTTATTGTTTGGTTTTAAAATTAAATTATTTTGTTGTTTGTTTATTTGTTTTTCTCCAAAGCACAACATGGAGGGCTAGGGCCTTCGTGTTCGTACAGTACACTTTTTAGGCCCTTGTCGCACTAGATATTTGAGCATGAAGTTGTGTTGATTGTGTTGCACAGTCTTGTGATGTGTTGTATCTTGTTCTGAGCTATCATGGTCAAAAGAATCTGTTCTGAAATTTATTGAAGAGTACTGTTCACATGGATATATTGCGTAACACAGTGGAAGATGGTGGCCGTTGCCATGGCAACCATGAGTGATTTCGATTTTTTGGTTAAAATCATATCCCCCCAGCGGTTTCCAAAATGACTTTCAGGACC
>JBCAUA010794116.1:0-14761 GCA_038406235.1 Peronia verruculata
TAGATAGATAGATAGATAGATAGATAGATAGATAGATAGATAGATAGATAGATAGATAGATAGATAGATAGAGAATAGGCTGGTGGGAACAGCATGCGACGATGAAGCGAAGAGAGGAGAGAAGACACAGAATCTGACAGCGAAAAGTCCATGTTTTCGTTGATGCAAATAGTGTCAGAAAAGAAAACAATTACAAGAAGCAACGATTATACTGCTTGCATAACCCTTCCCTCATTGACCGTTGCATGTGGACTGCCTGCAGTCCATGATGTGGTGGTCATTTGTTGTTGGGAAATGACGATGAAGAAAGATGTTTCAAAGTTGTTGGTACCGTAAGTGAGATTAAATGTACTCAAACACTGATTTTACGATGAATTTTGAACTTCTTCATTTTCCATTATTTTAGTGATCAAACCCAGATTCTGAGTTCTTCATTTCCCACTGTTACAGTGATCTATGAAAGGTTTCGATTTCTTCACTCCCCAATATTGCAGTTATCCAATATATATTCAAAGTTCTTCATTTCCCATAATTACAGTGATCAACACAGGTTCAAACTTCTCAATTTCCCACTGTTGCAAGATCTATCACAAGTTCAGAGGGTTTTTTTTTTTTTTCAATCTAATTCCCGTTGTAGGATCTAACACTGAGTCAGGGATCTCTCATTTCCCATTGTTACAGTGATCTAACAAAGGTTCAGATTTCTCCGTATCCCACTGTTTCAGCGATCTATTCTCGGTAACCTGCAGTTGCCACATGATATACGCACAGCGCTGTCTGGCCCTGTGGTCCGCTCCTGACATGATGTCCGCTTGTTTTGTCACATCAGAGCCCACAATGACAGTGTTTTACTTTCTGCCTCATCTCCCTGCTCCCCTCTGATCAGGCTGACACGCAGATGCATGTTACAAAGCGATCTTGTACTTTGCTTTTTGTTTTACTTACTTATCTATGCCATGTACGAAAGAGAAGGGGGGGGGGGGGGGGGGGGACAAAACCCAAAAAAAAAAAAAATTGGATTTTTTTTTTTTTTTTCGACTCAACGATTCTCTGGCTTCTTGTGTGGGGACCCCGGCGTCTAGCCTTCTGGATAACAATCGGATGAGGAGTAGGGCAAAATGTTCGAATTCCGAAATTTTACCCACAAAAAAAAAAAAAAAATGGGTCCACACTTAAGGCCATAATATAATCCTACTTAGGGTTGAAAGGATACAAGACATACAAATCTAATACGCAATTTAAGAGACTAGTAGCTGGGAGAAAATGTAAGACTGAGTTGGATGGAGACATCGAGGCAAGAAATGGAAAACAGAGTGTGGGAGACAGAGCTGGTGAAGATGTGGGGGAAATTGCTGACAGTGATGGAGAGAAAAACACAATGTCAAGACGATGAAAAGACAGAAATGATAGGAGAAAGGAGCGGGTTAAGACAGGCTGGAAGAGAAAGACAAAGATTAGGAGGAGGGGGCCGTAAGGCAGAAAGAGAAGGAGACAGAGAAAGAGAGGGGGAGGGGGAGAAAAGACAGGAAAGGATGACAACACGACAGTGAGAGAGGGAAGGGGGAGGCACCACACACACAGACACACACACACAAACACAAACAAACAGCGCTCACTGGTAGAAAAGTCCAAAAATGAGTACGAAAAACAATTTGATCATTTCCCTTGTCCTCCCTCCATGGCTAACAGTGATTGTGCCTGATTTCCTCTTGTGACCTGCCGGCCTGAAATTCGCCCTCGTTTACCCTGCTTTGGGACAGGCAGGTCCTTGTCTGAAGGTCTTAACTTTGTTAACACCTCAGTTGTAACATAAGAGTGCATTGCTCTCTGCCACACCACGCCGGGGTGTCTGTGATCGCAGGCCGTGACTGATCTACCTCTGAAGTCATTCAGCCTTACTGTCCACTACCTACTGCCCAGGCTATGAGTGACCACCCGCCTTCCCTCTTCCTGTGTCCTGTGGCCTTTGTCGCTATTAGAATTAACTACATGTACTTGACGCCCGTTACTACAATTGCTAGCCACAGGAGAGATTCTCGTCCTGAGCGTTCATTATTCACCCCCCCCCCCTTTCCTCTTTCCACCTTCATTCTCCTCCGAATGTAAACTGGCCGGCCACTACCTTCAAATGCAGAAGATTCCATTCTTTTAAATGTTGATATTTTACTTCCCCAAACTTTGGCTATCCCATATCAACGAATTTTGACTATTACTCCCCTCCAAATATTACAAACCGATATTTCCTAGATAATATTATTTTTGCTTTCAAATTTTGTCTGCCTCCAACTGCTGGATATAATGAAATGTTCCAACGACTGAGTGTCCAAGGTGCGGCGTAACTCTCTGATTCCTGAGAAGATATTCACTCGAGATAAGAACGAGTTTCACCTTAATTTTATTTTTGTTTCTGGAATGTGTTAGAACTCCGAGACTGCTAATCTTTAACCTTTGATGTCCAGACAAAATAAGATTATTAAGTGATATTAAATACCAGTGTCGTCTGGCCGAAAAATACCAGACATGTAACATAAACAAGATACTAAATTGTTTCCACACTTGGGTGCTTTGTTATTGTGGACACGAGGACTCAAATTTCAGAGCAGAATGGAGAAGCAGCTGATACTCTTACCTTTTCAGGGACTGCGTAGACTAAACAAAATAAAAACGGATGGCAATGACCCCTATGTTGGGTATATAGATATCATATTAAAGATATATAGATGTAGATCTACATTCGAAAACGGTACCATGAACAAATTTCGTGGGCATAGCCAAGGCCTAGAAAAGATTTGAGAATCCCTGAACCACTCCCACTCACAATGGTCCCACCCACCCAGCAGTGGCCGCCCGCTACACCGACAGAACAAAAGCTCCCGGACTTCAAAGGCAGACTCTTAAGAGGATCAACGTCTACAAGTCAAGCGAGAGAAGTAGACAAGTGCGGGGGAAAAAAAAATGATATGTAGAATAATTTGCCTTTCCCTGGCTGCTGTTCATGTCTGGGATGAGATTTAGGCGGGGAAAGAACACAGAGAGAAACATGAACTTATCCTTGGTTCCCGGTATGCTCCATCTCAAATCCCAAACAATGCATGATGTAATTTAGCCATGTCCTGCTCACTTGCATGACTTGTTATATTATTTCATGTCGTTTTTATCGACTATCACGGTGAATCAGTCCCCTTTCCCCCGTTGTGCTTCATATTTTTCTCAATTGTTTTCCTATGCTCAGCCATTGCATTTCCTGCCACAGTGGGACACGGTCTCTTCCCTTTGGCCATTCTCATTCTGCCATGGACATAATTCCCTCCCCCCATCTTTTTTTCACTTCATTTCTCTTTCTTTTCCTCTTCTTTCTCATTTAGCAGTGTATTTTTACCTATTCATTTGGTAATGAGGCAGACAATAAGACATGCGTTCACAATAGTTTCGATAGCCTCTCTTCTTCCCTCTATCCTTCCCTCAATCTCTTCCTTTCTTGTTTCCTCTCCCAAACCCATTCCTCCCCACAGACTGTGTTCCTCCCCGCTTTCCCTCTCTACCCCGTGCCCGTCCGTATTTCCTCCGTGTCTATGGCACATCAAAGACAGTTCTCGTGTGTTTGTTCTGACGCTCGGCAAAACCCCCGGCGCCTTGTGATCAATCCACGCAATCATTGACATTATACTCTGCCCCCGTCCGCCCCCCTTCTCTCTGTCATCGCCCTGCACAATGGCCAGCTATCGCTCACTCCCGTCCCCAAACTCTACAACGTCCTTTGACAAAACGCTTTTTCTCTAAAAACTTTATATCCTGAAAATGGCCCTTTCGTTTTGCAGAAATCTCGTTGCAGAAAATACGGCGAACATAGCCCAGCCCAACTACTTACCTTTGAAGCAAGCGGTGCTCATGCTGAAAGGTGGAAGGGGGGGGGGCGCTTTAAATCATGTCATTCGAAAGACTGATCCCCAGATAACAACAACAAAAATTCATTTTATACCTTTTTTTTTTCTCTCTCTCTCAAAATTGTTTATGGCATGGTGTAAGCTTCAAGCCAAGTTCACACAACCACCTGTGTCTGGCAAAAGGAAGTGCTATCGCTGGACACAACGATCTCCCATTCCAAAACTTTTGAACACCATCATTAAGTGCTGTACCAGGCGAGAGATGATAATAATAGATACAAAAAAAAAGGGGGGGGGATGGGAAAATACTATCAAAGAGCGAACAAGCACCTGGTTAAATCCCTGAGAATGGCAGAAGACAACTGTAGCAAACAGAACAGTTACCAAATCCTTTGTTGTGCCTCTTCAAGACCCCCCCCCACACACACACCCAAAAGCCCTAAGAGTTTCAGTCTGCCAGGACAAAAATTTAAAGTAATAAGGGGGTGTTTTCAGTTTGTGGATAGTTGTCAATGTAGCTGACTTCAGAGCTATATTCATTTGAGCAAACTGGGTCCGCGGTTAGATTGAAAAGATAGTGAAGAGCAAGGCGTTTTGTCAGAGCTCTTCAGAATGGCACTGTCCTCACCCCACATTCCCTACCCTTCCTCTGTCTGTTCTCACTCCCCCCCTCCCCCTTCGGGACTTTCATCCCTCCCCATTCCCTCGGGTCTGATCCCAGTGGCTGTACAAACGCATCGACCTCAGACGCCCTGGGGCCTTTCACTCCGCACACGCACACTGCACAGAGAGGGCAGTGCAGGGAGTCCCCAGACTGCTCTCTCTCTCAAAC
Organism: Peronia verruculata; assembly: GCA_038406235.1. NCBI lineage: Eukaryota > Metazoa > Mollusca > Gastropoda > Systellommatophora > Onchidiidae > Peronia > Peronia verruculata. Next base: position 4,717 of record JBCAUA010794116.1, read on the forward strand.
ACACACACATACACACACAGCTAGCACAGAGAGGGCAGTGCACAGAGTCAGACTGCTCACACACACACACAGCTAGCACAGAGAGGGCAGTGCACAGAGTCAGACCGCTCACACACACACACACAGCTAGCACAGAGAGGGCAGTGCAGGGAATCCCCAGACTGCTCACACACACAAACACACACACACACATCCACCGCCCCCTCCCCCAAACTCACGTTGTCGCACGCAGTATTTGTCTCACACACTCATTCGTGATGTCTAATGTCTCTGAGGATCCTATGTGTGTGTTTGGGGGTGAGCAGACGGATGGAGACAAGGAGGGAGAGAAAGGGGAGGAGGGTGGACGGCACTTTGAGTGAATGCAGCAGAAAGAGAATGGATGAGTGAGTAAATCAAAGATTAAGTTAGTGACTACAAATACCTTACACTAAGCCTAACTGCACTGAACGGGTAACATGACAACAACGCTTATAGCTTATATATCAAAAAGAGGAAAAGAAAGAAATGAAAGACTATTATTTTGTAAGCTCAAATTCCGACGGGACGTAGCTCAGTTCAATTTGATAATTCATACCAAAGAAAGCATTATACAGCCTCATGCTGTTATCTTGTCAACGAAAGCGATCAAACATTGTGCACTATAATTACACAGACTCGCAGACTTTGCAAACCGCTTTGTAACTGGAACAAACAACCCAAGATCTATAGATTGCTGTGCTATCAGTCTACACGTGTCTGGCCGTTATCGAGACCTGATCTGTCTGAATATATGTTTGTCTGGATATATAATATCTGTCTGATGCATTAATCAGACAAGAGTATGCTCGCCCCCCCCCCCCCCACACGCCTCCCTGCGAGATAAAAAACCCCTCTCCTTCTCCCTCCCTCCCTCTGTGTCTCTTTTCTCTATCTAGTCCAGCTCATATTTGTCTTATGCATTAATTATAACTCTGATTGGGATATTTTGAGGGATATGATACACAAATCTCTCTCTCTCTCTCTCTCTCTCTCTCTCTCTCTCTCTCTCTCCTTTTCTTTTTCTCTCTGTTTAATTGAATGCAATCTAATTTTTTTTTTTTAAACGGAACTTCGGTGACACAGCGATCAGTTGATGCAACTAGAAAATAAAACATTTTTTTTTTTTTAATCGGTGAAAATCTATCTCGGGCATGGAGTTTATGTACAGTTTGGTTGACATGATAGGCCGCGTTAATTATGTAAAGGACCCTTCATTTAACAGGTCTATACAAATTTCAGTGAATGCAGAAATATCGTTCAGGAAGATATAAGTTGTTGAGATGATCCGGATACCGACACCAAACTATGTCCTCTTGATTTATCTACAAAACAAGAATAGAATATTGACAGTAAACGTTATCCAGCGATGACAGCTTTGGGACTGCCAGGAGACATTTGCATGCTCCTCTTGGACGTGGAGCTATGTTTTACATCGTCATAGGATCAACAAGGCTTAGGCCGTGGTCTAAGAGCCGGAATGCGGTTCTTACTAACTTCTTACACCATGGCAATCTTCAGAAGGAACACAACACAGTCATGCTTGAGACGGGGCTCAAAATCATCGCTATCTTGTCACCTGTATCTTCGTCAGAGAAAGTAGGATTGAATAGAGACAGAATGTCTAAAAGAAAATAAATGAACGGATGAAAATTTGGTGTCTCTCGAAACTATCAACCTCTGGTATTCGTTTTCAACAACCCCTAGACTCATAAACCAGGTGCACAGCTTGGAGAGAAAAGGTCTATATTAAATCACGCAAAATCACAACAATCTCGTGCTAAAATTAAAATTGCACTGGTTCAAAAGGCTCCTAGCCTGTGATGTGATATGCAAATGAACACTATGATCAGTCCTGTCAATAATTCCCTCCTCATCCCCCCCCCCGAAAAAAAAAAACAACCTCCGAGCATACACAAGGCTAACACGTTGGGCCTATCAGCAAAGCAACACAAGCGACATCAAAGCAGTTGTGAATAATGACAAAGTGTAGATAATCTGTCAAGTGTCAATCTATAATGGAAGTGCACAACATATGGCTGCAGGACCTGTCCCTGGTAGGTACAGATGTTACCCCTTCCCCCCCACCCCCTCCTCTCTCTCTCTCCTCTCTCCAGAAGTAAACAGCTTGTGGCCGGTAACTGCCTCGTCAGATGATATCACATTCTCCTCCACCTCTCTCATTCTCCCCCCCCCCTCCACACACCCCCATCATCCTCTCCTTCAGTTCCTCTATTACTCTCACCTTCCTCTTCCTCTCACTTTCTCTCTCCCCAGAGATAAACAACTTGTGATCGATAGCTGCCCAGTTACATGTCACCATTCAGTTTCTTCCTCCCTCCTCTTCTTTTGTCTGTTCTTCTGTCACTCTTTCACTCTCCCTCTCAATCGGGCTTTCTTTCCTATCCTCCTCCACCAGCTCCCTCCCCCCTCTCTGAAATGGCCCCAACAAGTACACATGCAGACATAAGTGGTCCTTCGTTGGTTTATTTCAAGTAGTAGTTTCCACCCCGAACGCTTTGATGTGGCCACGGCTGCCGCGACTCTTGAAACAGACTCTTTCAACTTCGAAGTTTTTGTGTCTGCACATAATAAATTATTTTTCTGGCAAAGTGCCCTCAAACTTGAGTGATATGCCAAAGTGGTTTGCTGCTGATGTGGCAGCTAACGTGGTCATGATCACTGGGTAGCTGTTGCTGCTGCCTCCCTGAGCAGCAATAATGTTAACATTACAACAGATGACCATTTTGCTGGACACAAAAGATATCAAATAAGCAGTACAAAGAAGAAAACAATCAGTTTTTGCGCCCTCCACCACACCACTTGAAATGTACACGAACAATCCCGAAAAACGCATAGTGTGTGTGTGGGGGGGGGGGGGGGGTGTCTGTGAAATTTGTACCTTAGTCATTCCTTTTGATTGTAATGTCATGATGTTCAGTTTGTGTGGTGAAGTGAAAGAACTTTGATGATGTCAAGCCAGTGCAGTTGACAGATGATGTTCGGTTTTGTAGTCCATTGTCTATAATACAGTGGAACCTTACTGCCACGATCATGGCTTAACATGATCTTCTGTTTAACACGCTCTCTTTACAATGTCCGGTTTCAACCCTTCTTTAAATATACTAATTTATTTTCAATAACACACAGTACAATGTACTAAGCAAAGGCTCTAGACCTTGAACAGTCAACTGACCAGTCCCTCCCTACCCCAGCAGCCCATCCCACTGTACTCTTGCCAGATGTATCTCCTGCCAGGCACATGCCCACACTACCACCACTCTGCCTCCTCCACATCCTACCCTTTCTCTTCCTGATCCAAGCCTAGAGACCTACAATACCATTATATGTACTGTGAAAGTATGTAGTATGCATTGCCAAATGCAGGGATGTCAAACTTCCGACTTTTTGGTCGCCGCCGACTTTCCTGCTTTTGGCCGATCAAATGCCGACTTTTGCCGAATCCACAAGACAAATGCGGTTTTATAATAATTTCCGATACAAATTTTGCACGATGATAACAATAAACGGGAAGTACAAAAGAGTTAGCCTCATAGATACCTCGGACGATAGTCGGCTGTTGAAAGATCGAGATTGAAGTTTGTAACGCTTAATTCCTCACACCGACAAAATGCAGTTAAGTGGTTGCGTGAGAGTTGTTGATAGAAAATCAGCATATCAGAATACTGACAACAACAAATAATGTGCCCATGATCTTAGAAAGACTAGTGTAAGAGTGCAGCCGTTCGCGATCTAGATCTAAAGACTCAAGACCTAGGAAAAAGATCTCAATAACGCTCGATGATTATGATGACGGCACTGCCTATGGGAGCTTTTAAGTTCTTGGAATTTCTACAAGTTGTATAATTTTATAAGTCCATCCCAAGATCTTGTGAAAACTTGCAAACTTCTCTCAAAACAATGAAAACTTGTAGCAAACATGAAAACCCTAGATTTTTAAAAGTGCCTTGCTCTTACGTAACTGGACAGCGCCGTGGGGGGAGGGGTGTCAGATGAAAATTTCTGACTTTTTTTCCGAAAAGAGTTTGACATCCCTGATCAACAAAGAGGTGGGGCATGGCTGAGGAGTTGATGTCATTCATTGTTTTGTCAATTCTGAGTCAGTCCAGGAAATGTGATGGCTCAGAAATAGAAAGAGAAAGAATTGAGAAAAGTGAATCATTTTTGTTCCACACTAAAGGAAAATGAAGCTTCCTGTATGAATGAACTAGGCCTGACACTTGCACTCATACATATACCACACCTATCTGAAAATGTAGAGAAGCACCTTGTACATTACATGTCAGTATTACATGTCACTGGTCAGGTATTTTCATACATCTTTGCATGCCCAATGTCATCTTGACACTTTCTTGTTTTTCTAAGAAACTCCATGTGTCTTATGTCTGAGTTGAGCCATGCATGTGATAGTTTGTGTCTCCTCTGCGCTGTCCCCCCCCCAAACAGATCGCTGTGTCATGACCGCCTACTCACTCTCCTAAACTGTACAGCTGCCCAGTTGGTAACTACTCGCAAAAGCACTAGGGGTGTTTTTTCTTCTCCACACAATTCTTTTAACCCAATAATCAAAAACAAAAGCAGATTTTTTCAAATCTTAAAGTTGTTAAAGCCAAAAAGATAAGCTAAACTGGGTGGAAGTTTGCTATTTGGCTGTGTGGAGGTGTCAACTTTAATCCTGAAGAACTGGTGCATTTCCTCTCTCTAACTGACTGACTCCTGTCTAGCCGAGTGCTGTGATCTGTCACATGTAGTGCCCAACCACCAGTTTGTTGACTTTGTTCTGTTGCTGACCTCTGCCCTTCACAACCAGATATCTCTAGCAGTTAGCAGGTGTTGATTGGTAGGAAGCAAATAGTTTTAGACAAATGTACTTCAGTATGGCTGACTGCATGATGTAAACAACTGGCCAAGATTGATGTTCTGCTGTCATCTCTGCAATTATTACCTGTATGATTCTTTACAATCAAAGTAATTAATATACACATAAGTCATGTTCTCTGTTTTCTAAAGGCTTCTCATAGTAGTCACTGAGCTATGCAAATTTATTAGTGGTTCTATCAGATTGCTATATGGACACATCAGTTTTGTGAAGAGTTGCTCAGGGAAATTTCCAGACCCTCAAATTCTTGGCTCGGATAATATGCAGTACTCCTGTCCCGACTCTCTGTAGATGTAGAGAATAGATAACATAATGTGTCACTGGGTAGAATGAGTGATCATGTACTCTCAGTTATTTAGCCAGAAGGACTTGAGCTGAGCATGTCATTTTTATCCTGCAGTTCATCAGAATTATTAGACTTTTGTCTCCTGACAAACTTATTTCACTAAGAGTTTCAGTCAACCACTTGTTTCCCCTTTGCCGCACCAGTGGTTCAAAGTTGTTTAACATTTACAGGGCAGTCATAATTTGGGGAAAAATATTGACACGCAGAAATTCCTGAGGTGAGGTCATTGATTTTCAGCTGTTGATAAATTTTAGATGAAACTCTAGGGTGCTTAACCAGGCCTGACTACATTTTGAACGCTGGAAGTACCAGCACAAGGGAGATAATTGGGATGAAAGTTCCTGTGGTTGTAGAAAAAAAAATTAAAGATAAATACATTTTACATGCATTTTTGCATGAAATCAGGTGCAGTATGTTGAGAAAAGAACGCTGAATGTGATAAATGTACTTGTTTTGGGTATAACAGTGAAAAAACAATAAAATTCAGATTGCACCCATGCCAGCTTCATAACACAGATCTAGATCTCTAGATCTTTACTGCTAGATTGTCTAGATCTAGATCTAATTTCATCATCATCATCGTGACTTTCTTTTTCTAAATTATGGTCAAATTCTTGATCTACGTCTAATGTATTATCACATGCATATTTCATGTCAAAAATACGTGTGATGGTCTCGCATCATCTGCTTGTCAGACTGTTCAAAAATTTAATGTGATCTTTAAACGATCGTAGCTATTAAACACATCGTTACAGCATGGCAAAATTTGGCAGTGACTTCCCTTGAGTACTCTAACCCATTATTCCTCTGTCACATTTGTGCCATAGGTTAGTGAATAGCAATGTTACAAGCATGTTTGAAGTTGTAGTTTTGCATGTTGGGGAGAGAGTAGACTTGAGCTGGGAGTGTGAGCTGAGTGCACCCATGATAGAGAGGATCGCTGGACTGCTTTCCTTGTCAACAAGAAACCCAGACCATACATGAGGATGAATAATATGGACTCACCCTACCTACAGTTATAGTTTCATTAATGACTATAATGTACATAGCAAACTGAGATTAACCAGATAAATGTAGCTTGCTTAAATCAAGGAAGGTCTTGCTGTAGTATTTATATCCACTTATAAGACTGTTCAGTTGTAGGTAGTGGTGTTGGTCACTTCTTGCATGTTTCTGTAATAGTGAATGCTGTGACTGACTGATGTCTTGTCACTCTGAAAAACATTCTCTTTAACATTCAACATCTCAAGTTTTGCCGCTGTTCCTAATTCGCCTCTGTTTTCATTTGTTCTGTAAATGAAACCATTACCACATAAATTATGAAATGAAAACATGTAACTTTTCCTGTCAAAAGTTTCTTGTTGAGTTTTTAACCTTTCTGTTTAACATCACAGAACATAACGCCATGTGTGGGTGATGCGTTCCTTGACCATGATTCTTTGGTTCTTGTTCACACTAAATCTTCAGGTTTCTTCATGATTTATTTTTGTCTTTCTTTTTTTTTTTACATTTTTCAACAGTGAATGAATTTTTAACACAGTTTTTTTCTCTTCGCAAAACCCTTGTATATCCATCTAAGAGTGCATTGAGATTTGCTGAAATAGATTGAGTAAAAGCACAAAAGTTGTAATTAAATGACATGGCCTAATAAGGACAAATAAGGATTAACAAGTGATCGGCCATTTTCTCACTAAATTCAGCTGTAGGGACAGGTCACTTGCATCGGCTTTGATTGCCAAAATATTTCCGCTTCTACTTAAGGTAGAATAAAACTTTGTTGAGGCACAGAAAAAGAGATGAATAATCTTCAAGATGATACCAATAACTCCATGTGCTCAAAATTTGACAAGAGTCTGGTTTCATTGTGTCGCATCTCACATGGATTACAATGATAGCAGTCTGGGCCTGATACTGACTTACTGCAAACTCTGGAATCATCATATCTGTCAATGTGATTGGCTGTACATTATATAATTTAATTGTGGGTTTGTATGATTTTGTCACAAGGCTTTCTTTTGTACATTGTGCGATAGTAATAGTCAAAAGGTTAAGATTCAGACCAATGAAAACAATACTGTGAGATGACAATGACATTTACATGGTAGCTTTGTGGTTTTTGAAAATGTGTTTCTTCCATCATGTCTTGTTGTTACAGTAGTTGAGATGATGTCCAGCAGCAGTAGATTTTTTATTAATTGTCTGCCTCTCTTTTTTTTGTTTGTTTTGCGCAGGGCTCAAGTGAACAAAGAAGACTGATGTATCATTTTGTATTTAGTAAGTATCAACACTTTGTGTTCTGTCCTCCTTGTAATGGTGTGATGACCTGAACATGGGGAGAACTTTTGTAACAATCAGTCAGTTGTTGATTTTGTCAATGATTTTGTCTTTTTTTTTTTTTTTTTCTGTGATGGGAAAATATCATGGCAATCATATAGCACATGTGTTCTTCATCCTGGTAGAGATTGATAAAAATATCATGGAAATTTATTCTGTGTTAACTTATACATTAGTGGGCTGTTTTCATAGTTATCTGCAGTTTTTATTGAAAAGAGTTTGTAGTTAATGATATATATCAGTGCAATTATAAAAAACAATGCAGTTTTCTGGTAACTTATAGGAAAGTATTCCCAGCTTATTGAAGTTGCTGTATAGAGAACTGTGTGAAACATTATCAGTGTAGGACAAAATTAATAAAAACAAGATGTGTGTCCATGGCTTCAATTTCAGGGGTTCCACTTCAAAAGTTGTTCACATTAAGAATCTTGGAAGAAGTCTTGAAACAAACAAAAACAAAAAGAAAGTGAAAAATATTGTGAATGAAATGTTAGATCTGACATAGATGAAAACTCAGGAGGACTCAGGACAACTGACTTGCCTGGTAATCATAATGACTTCTATCTTGAAAATCCCAATTGTCTAAGAGACTACAGCCATCATTCTAAGAAAATGTTACTAACGTGGAGTTACCGTATTTTATCATGGCTTGTGGTATTAGCTTATTTCAATTTTCATAAATTTGGTTCAGAAGACACAATGTTGTTACATAGCTCAGATGTCTCAGAGTGGGTCAGACTGGAGTGAATGCTGAATTTCCTCCAAATTGGGTTATAACTGTCAGGTAGAACTTTGATTATAGCGTAAAGTATTGCTAATGAGGAGACAGGGGAAACTGGGCAAAGTCATGAGAAAAAAATGGCAAAAATGAAGAACTTATCTTATATACATCTGAATATCCAGCACACAACATTATGTAGAATCTGCCAATAAAAGCTATGGTGTAATTTCTTATTTAGGGATGAATGTTTTTTTTCAATTTGCAGTGTGAAGAGATTGATTTCAGATCACCGTCCATATTATTCAAGCCCCGTATTTCTCTATTTGAGCTTAGTGACTTACAGTCCATTTTGCCTGGCCGTGAGAGAACGGGTAGACTGGCAATAGCACTGAAAGCTTTACAAGACAATTGGGCTTTCTACTGGTCAAGTTGTCCGTTTGTCACCAGGCGATAGATCCTGTTAGTTATTGGTTGTATGATGATGTCTAACTTTGTACTTTGTCTTGTCCCCACAGGCTCACAGTCAAACTTCTACCGACCCCAGGACTGCCTCAGGTCATGTGATGATGGAAGTTCCTTTTTTTTTACTGTGTTTTAAGCTATTCTGAGTCAGTCGTTTATTTCACATCTGTCATATGCTTATATTTGTATCTTTTTTTTTTTTTTTTTTCTTTCTTTATTTTGTTCAATCTAGTTCTCACTGTGTTGTTTCAATGTTTGTATTTGTGTTTCCCCACTGACTGTTTGAAGTCGATGGCAGTCATCCACTAGAAAGAATCCTCTATTGCAACAGATTTTTCCTCATTTAATTGTATTGCTTTTGGTCTTTGTGATGTCCAGGATGCGCAGTGGCTGCCATTTCTTATAATCAGAGATTTGGTGTCCCCAAGTTTTACTCTCGTACATGTCAGAGTGTAGCAAAATGGACTCAGTCACATTTATGTTTGAGTAACAGTTGATTTGGTAGAGAATGCCCGAAGGATGTGTGTATTTATTTAGCTATGAGCACAGCCTGCACTGTAATAACTTATACCTGGGCTTTTCTCTTCCATTGTACTTTCTTTTTTTTTTTCATTGCCTTGCATGATGTGACATAATGAATAACAGAGTAGAATATAGAGGAGCTGTAAAATACCGGTAATTAGAGGCCACTAAATAAAGCATGGAAAATTATCTTGCAGATCACACCTTTTTTTTTTTTTCTGTTCATTTCTTTTCTGCCACGCATATGTAAAGAAAGATCAGTATATTGGCATAATGTGTTGCCACGATTTTTTTTGAAATTTTGAAATAATTTCTTTTTATATATTGTCCATTTGTTTTTGTTTTGTTTTTTGATGAAGTAGGTTTAGATATGGGAAAAGTTTTATGTAAATTGGTAGTAAAATGTTTGTATAACTAAATTAGTCATGGATTCTGTGGGCAAAAAAGTGTGGGGGAGAAATGGTAAGGAGTCTGTGGTTCAGGCAGTCTCTGGTTCAGTTTCTCAGCCATAACGTGTCCCATACCACATCTTTGTTAACCCTCTGCAGTCGTGCATGTGTCTGTGTATTTGTCAGAGTTCAAGTTTGACTCACTGTGTCAGTGTGGAAGGTGTGTCTGTCTGATCAGTACCGGTACTAATAGGTCATGTGACCAGTGTCTGGGTCTGGGTCATGTCTCATTTTCAGACATTGCCAAACTTTATGTGCAGTGTGGATGTGATGTCAGTCCACTCATGTCATGC
>JBCAUA010794227.1:0-14760 GCA_038406235.1 Peronia verruculata
TTTTATAAGCTTTTCAACCTCCTGTAGTGGTGGTTATCTCGGCTGTCCACAACCGTGGTAAAAAAATAACATAACACAATAGTGTACATATAATAGTGCGTTTCCGCCATTGGTCTTTTTAAACCAAACCAAAAAGGCAGATTCACATAGTTATCCAAGCAATCATTTAATAATTGGTCTTACCCAGTTTTTAAGTTCTTAAGGTCTTACCCAATCTTATATCAGAAACATATGCATATACAACTTGAATACGATCTAGAATATTATAAAAAAAAAAGATTCCAGGAAGCCAAATGTAAAACAACTCCCTGTCAGTTTATTATACGTTCTAAATATCAGTTTCTCAAAGTGACAAATTGCTTTTGTTTTTCTTTTACCTGGAAAAAGTCAACGTATTTTCTACATAGCAACCATTTCGGTCCCAACTATCTCGGACGCTCGTATATAAAATACATAGCTGCATCCTCCATCTTTGAAATCAAATAAATATGTTCTAAAAAAAAACAAAAAAACTGCAGCACGTTTCATTTTATCCTTTAAAATTTAATATTTCGTTGTCAACCTTAAACTATAAACTATTTTGAAGATAAACCCCCGCAAAGTATGAGCCATTACAAAATGTGAATGCTGAGTTCATCGTGTCATAGAATGATGACCACAAACTCTATCCGTAGATTGGTGGCTATCGACAGGTCGGAATATAATGAAGGAAAAAGGATGTAAATTAAATAAAAAATAATAATAATAGAGAGTATTTATATAGCGGCTATCCGCGTAATTACAGACACTCTGAGCCCTTTACACTCCATTATTACCCCGACAGACCCCAAGAAGACACAAATAAACTTTAATGTTCTCAGCTCCCTGGGAAGTGTGGAGGGAAGCATCCAAAGCGGCTGCCAGTTAGGCGCTCAAATCTTTATCAATCTAACAATATCAATCACTGTCTATAGTCGGGTACCCATTCAAACCTGGGTGGAGTCAGGAAATGCATGTAATTGCCTTTCCCAAGGACAAAATGTCGGGACCAGTCAGGATTCGAACCCAGAACTTCAGATCCCGAGTCAACAGCCTAACCGCTAGCCCACGACACCACGATGGCACAGTGACATTGATGGCAAGAGTCATTCTAACCTCTCAAACTTCCCTAGCTCTTCCAAACAAAATATGATTAGTTATTTAACAGTTGCAGAGAAAGGCCTCTCCATAAGATTTATCAGACATACAGTAAGTATTATTGAGATCTTCAAACAATTTATACATGACAAAAATCTTACAGTGTTGTTAGTGCCTTAACAGCACAATTAGCTTTAACCACACAGTACTCTTCAAAACACAGTTTTTTCATGCTATTTGAATTTTATATTTTTGCTCATTACTAGTAAGTATAAGAAGCTTACGCACTGAGTATTGCTAAAATATTTGTTACGAATTTAGCATACTTTACATTTCTGTTGTTTTGTATCAAGAATGATATCTCCCAGTCGGCATTTTTTGTTGTCGACCTTGCATCTGAGTGAGGCTGTGCGCGAAGGGATTCCCCCAATCTTCACAGTCCTCCCCACTCCATTTCATTCCACCATACACATTTACAGTGGGTTTATATATAGTGGGTTTACTAGAGTAAGTACAGCATAACTAGAACTGAAACAAACTGTGTCACTGTGTGAAATTGCAATGAACAAATTAAGGGAGAATTCATTGTGTATAAATTACTGAGATGTTAAGAGTAAGTGTGCAGTAAGGACTGCAACACAGTGTTTAACAAAGTAATTTTAATAATTTCAAAGAATCCAAGAAGTTCCTATTTGTCACAATAATATACAAACAAGATAACTTTCAATAATAATCTCACCTGCGATTGTTTCTCCCCCAGAGCCAAACAAGATGTAAATGGCTTTTTCTTTAGTCAGATACTTCACTGGAGGCATGTATGTCTCTTCATTCTGAGGCAATTCTAAATATTTTTGGCCTATTGGTAATCCTGTTTTTCCTGACAAAAGTACTAGACGACCAGGCCTTCTCTCTGTATCCTGCGACAAAAATAAAAACTGATTGTAGCTGATGTTTTCAACAACAAAAAAATCTCATTTAGAGCTGCTTACAGGTTTAATAATTGTTGGGAGCAGTAAAAATGCATAGCTGTTCATGACATTAGAAAGATTGTTTTGGAAAGAAAATGAATATTGCTTATTATTAGGAAATATTAACATTTTTCTATTCTTTCACAAAGGTAGGCAGAGGAAAAGATGGGCTGACTACATTTAGCAGTAAACTAGAAGAATGTTTGAAGAGACCCAGATCTTGGCCACACCCATTACAGAAAGATAAGACTGGTATACAAGTCGTGAGCTCAGTTTTTTGTTGCCCTACCTCAATTTTTCATATTCTGAGAAAATTGATGAGTTGTGTTTAGCAACTGTTTTTGTATAAAGGAGACAGGACAAAATGATTTTCAAAATTACATGACATATATACATTGTATCTCCAAATTGCCCAAAATGGAGAAAGGACAACAAAGAACTGAGCTCGCGAAGTAGTCAGATGGAATAAACGTCTAAGACGAGAGAGAAAGAAAGAAAAATGAAAGAAAGAGAGAAAGAAAGAAAAAAGAAATAATGATATTTGAAGACTATAACACAGTTTCCCTATCTATGTCAGTTACCCCAGGTTCTTTGTTTTTGTCGCCGCCATGGGAGACAACTATGTCAGAGACTCCATCAGAGTCCAGATCAGGCACAGTGACTGCCCTGTAGATGTTCCACTCTGGCACAAAATGAGAGGACCACTCTGATGAAGCAGGATCAATCACCCAAAGTATTTTGCCTGTGTATGAATGATATGAAATCAATCCTCTATAACCAATTAACTTGAAATGATTTGTATTTTTATTTGAGAAAATTCCCAATTCATGTGATGAGGTTCATGTTACCTGGATGAATGGAGACAGGTTTTAAAAACAAAATTCAAAATTTCTGTCTTTATACCTAGATCTAAACAGATTATTCCTGATTTACAAGGCTGTGGAATGTTGTTGCATTTGACTGCACAAATTTCTTATCTATTCTTTGTCATTCTGATTTTGCATGAATGAAGGATTGGTAATCATTTATTTGATAAACTGATAAAAATGTAACTTGCTCGTTTTACCTGTTTTCACATCAACTGCCTGACAAGTTGAGTGACGGCCTGTCACTATGCAGTCAATGTGGCTATCCTTCTTCACGTCGAAGTTCACACAGTTCTGATGGATGGCAACTGATCTTGTGGGTGTCCTCCATATTTCCTCACCACTGTAACCATGGAATGCAGCAATGGTGCTGCCACAAGGATAGCCTCCCTCTGCCAAAGTAAAATTATGGTATACGCTTTATGAATAGCCTAAGACAGTTTTTTTGTTTTTCTTTTTCATCTGAAAAACAAAAAACAACTAGATTTCTCTGTCTGTCCTTGTAAAATCGTTGTACACACTAAGTGAATATATGAATTCTATTTCATCTGAAAACGATGATTACATCAAACACTATGAACTGAATGTGCAAAGTGATACTATCATTAAAGTAAATTTTCTCATAGGCCAGAACCTAAAATGAATATAAATATACACATCTCTGTCCAGAAATTCAACAATTACAAAATCATTATACCGCTGCCTTTGTGTGAACTCACAGTCATGAGCTGACAGTCATCTATTGTTCTTTCTTTAACTTGCCACAATCTATTCTATATAAAAAATGTAAATCCTTTTTTCAAGCCTGTATACAGAGTGCTCTAATTCACAAGCATTATGCAAATGTCACAACTCTATTCAAAGATTTTGTAATTGAACTGGATGAAATGAGTCACATGTCAAAGGGGACATTGCTAAGAAAGTCTGATTTTACTGACTTTTAACTCTGGGACCACAGGAGTGAACTTTGAACCTGATTATCTCAAGACAGAAATGTTGGAGCTAACAATTTTTTCCATAGGGAAGTTATAGTTATTTCCGTTTATAATTTATTGGCCAAGAGTTTTGGTCTATAATATGATTATTGTGATTATTTATATTAATCATCAATACAGGTCCTGTAAAAGAAAATGTGTTATCACATGTTATGTCCATGTCCTGAAATGATGTAATATTGATGTTCAGTATTATTATGATGATGTTTGTGGTACATATATCAAAACCATAATCAGTACATATATCTTGCGCCCAGGGCAAATGAGTCGCAAGTCGCACCAGGTGAGTTCAAGTCACAGCAGTTTTTTATCATTTTTCACTATTTTCCGACTTTGATACCAAAATACTTCTCTTTTTTTTCTCTGATTAAAAAAAAGGTTAAATTGACATTTTGTGAAAAAAAAATGTAGTATCTTAGTTGGAAAGTAGTTAAAAATTACCAAAAACAGCCGTATATCTTCATTGCCCAGGGTGACTTCCGAGACATTTGCCCTAGATGCAAGACATATGTCAGTATCACCATGTGCCAATCCTTGCGTGCAATAAATCAAGTTCACTGGCCTGCAGTGATTGAATGCTTGATGATTCATAACATATGAGACACAAAAGTAAAATAAAAAATCATTTTCATCTTCATTCTTCAGCAACATCAATAATTTTCTGCATGAAAATAGTTCACATTTCAATGGGTTACATAATATTTGGTTGCCCAAATAAACTACCATAAAAAAAAGACAAAATAAAGTTTTCTTTTCCCCACAGCATACGCTTTTCTCCCAAATGCTCGTTATGGAGGCAAAGGTGTTGTGCAAGTGGAGTGCAAGAGGTGGAGAGAGACAAGCAAACATGTCGAACACTGAAGGGTTTCAGCTGAGACTGCTGCCTCACCTTTGGCTATGCAGTATTCTTTGATAGTCTTATAGCCTGCATGTTTAAGGGCAGCTTCTATCCTGTCTTGATCAGCCAGTCCTATTATTATATCATCTAAACCATCACCATCAACATCCAACATCCCCACACTAGACTCTGTCCCTGGAAAAACAAAACAAAACAAAACATAAACAAGCCATTCATGCTTGTCACCTTATTGTCAGGTTATGCTAATCACTTGCAGAGGTTCAAACAATGACTCTTGAAGTTATTGTTGCATATGCTCTGAGCTATGCTGACTGTGTTTTTCTTTTTTTTTTTTTGTCTGTTTGAAAATTAACTTGCCCACATTATTTTTTGAAACAGCAGTTCACAACTGCATTATTTGATCTTAAGTAAAAAAAAACATGAATGAAGGGGCTTCTTTCTGAGGCTGCTGTTTGTTAGACATCAGTCTGCTGAACTGACAGCTAAATACTATTCTGTCATAGTAATGGTCCATAACAGCTTTCTCTTTTTTTGCTTTATTCACCTTCTTATAGCATTTTTATGTAACATGTTACACCCATGGTATTTATGACTAACTCCATAACATCTTTGTCACTGTCATTTACTTGCAAGCTGAACATTTTTTGTGCCATGCACATAAATATGGAGGATATGATTTTCCCCCGTCTGGTTTTTTCTTATAAGTCATCTAATAACATTTTTACATTTCATTACATTTACGTATCAAAATTACATCACACTTTATTATGACTTTCACATTTCTAGCTATACCATTAGCTCTGTCTAGTCTGTGGCTTGCCTGCCCAGCTTGCTATCTTACTGACCCTCTATGCTGTACTCACATGAATTGTTAAATGTCCTGGTCCAGTCCTCACTGGTCACACCTTTGTGAGAGTCGATGACCACCCCATGATTGTAGGCATGGTTGAGGATAGGAAACACCACTGCTGCCACCACTCCAAGCAGAATGACCAATAAAACAGTCACTAATACACAGGTACGCCGCCCTCTTCCCTGGGAAATAGAAACCATATCTGACCCACAAAATGACTTCACTTTTTTTCACTGCCAACAGAGAGCCCCTAAATATTTGTAACATGTGTAACTTCTGTGCCTAGAAATATGCAAAATCTAAGGAGCAAACAAGTCTGCCTGGCTGTCAATGTTGACATAGGTCATTGGTTTTACTAGGAGGTAATCAAGTGAACATACAAAGATGCTGGCAGTGAAAGTGTTACTGTTAATGTTAATGGGTGAAAAGTGTTAATGCTGCTAAAATGATACACCAAACCTTGCACACAGTCAGATAATATCATGAATTTCAACAGTTAGCATATATTTTGAGGTATAGAGACAAATTTAATCTGAAAAGTGTTATTATTATTATAAGGCAACTTTTGCTCATATGATATTTATTCCTAATCAAGGAATGACAGTTTAAGCCCTGATGATAACAACTGTCTTATCACTACATTGTATTTTATTTGGAAAGTACTTCAAATGTGAAGCATAATGAGCCAGACTTTGAGCAGGTCAATATCTTGATGTGTCAAGATTTAAAATTCAAATCAGGACAATTACACTAAACAAGAGATACAGCCTAAGAAATGCAGTCTTTGTAGTTTGTTGAATTGTTCTTCACTGTCAATACAATGTATACAAATGAGCTAAAAATAAAAAGTGCCAAATTCTGTTTACATTTTCCATTATGCATATAAACATGCTCCAGAGCTTACACATCTGAGGATAAAACAGCAGACCTCCATGACTGCCCATAACTAGAGTTCTAGATTTTCATGATAAAGAACAAATGGGTTCAGAATATCTTGACACAGTTGTGAACGATGTTGCTTTCAGTTACTCCAGCTTTACTTTCTCAACTTTCTGAAACATTTGGAAAATTCACAGTTTTTTCATAAAGGCATGGAATTTTATGCCTACTAACATACTATACTGACTCTCAGTTCAGAAAAAAAAATGGTTTTATAAATACCAGATATTGGACACTTGGAGGAGAGCTAACCCTGGGAAGCCCTAGCCTTTCCAGTTCAAAGACATTCCTGCGATCCATGCTGGGCCCTTTAACCAGTCTTGAGTCGTACAGAATGTTGTCATCAAACCCTTCATCTTCATCGTCGCTGGGCGTCGTCTGCGACAAAGGTTGATACTTGACATTGGGCGAGCTGCTCATGATGACCTGAAGAAGAGAAACACAAAGAAAAAAAAACACATACTGAAAAAGATTCAGTGCCTGCAGCTCCAATTTCCGTTTGCCACATTTATCCTGGTTGACAAGAAAATTGTAAAAAAAAAAGGTTCCAAGTGATGTCTTGTGATATTTTATTTTGTTTGTCCTTTTTACCATTAATATTTTTAATGAGTTACTTCTGCTATAAAAAACAAAACACAAAATGTTTAGCTTGCAATATCACTAGAAGTGAGAAGACCAAAATTAAACTGTTGCAAGGCAAATTAAGGCAAGTTTAGCATTCAACTTTCAAAAAGGATCTTCATTATTTGACTATAAAGTAGAATAAAATATTGTCTTTAAAGAGATAGCCACATTGACATATGGCATCTCAAATGATCAGGACACTTTTATATACAACATCCTCATAAATTTCCTACGAACTTACAAAATCTGAGTATTGATTTGATCTTAAAGTAAACGGACATGTCTTTTTTTCTATAATACATTCTAAGAAGAGATATAAAAAAATCTGCCTCATTCTGATGATAGAGGATAGTATGAACCAAGCATGTACCATATGTGGCTGTATATCACACAAAGAATCAACATCATTAATGTCAACATTAAACTGATTCCTCACCAATACTTCATACTGTAATGAATTATGAACAAGGCTAGCCATACATAGCACTATCTTTAAATGCACATATTAAGTTCATACTAGCAGATCCCTGTTCACTGATGTCTTATACTGAATATTTCAGAGGAGGGAAACATACTTTCAAATGTCAATTATCTCTGACAAAGAAAAATCAACAAATGCACATCATTCCTGATGAATACAAATTTGCTCAGAATACAGGTCATCAAGAAAGTAGAGTGAATTAAAATCTGAATTTACAAGAAGCTAGAATAAATGAAATTTCTTCAACTTGGCAATTTTGATGTAGTCAACATGAATTAAAAATGTCATTTCACTGACTACTCACAGAAATGGCAATCCATTTTGGAAGTTGGCAGAAGCAGCAATTTAAAATTTCACAAGTAGGAAAAAAAAAAAAATATGTTGCAACTTTGTCTGTTTGAATCTATATCTTGTCTCAGCTGAAATTACTGCTTATGAATGTTGTCACAAGAAAAACCAAACCAGTACTATAACATTATAGGGCATGGAGCACTGTGACAGTCTGACTCTGGAAAAAGAACTTCCTACAGCTCACACGTTGACATTTATAACACAGACAAATTGCTAGCCAAGCCCAACTGTCGCTGCAAAAGGTCAACCAGCTGTACTTTACATCTGTGCAACAGTGCATGATCTATTATTCTCGCAGAAGTAGAATCTCCCTCTGTACCGCTTCCAAAGTTACTGTTAGTGGTAGGTAGAATAAAACTAATTTCTGCAGGGCGACCAGAATGTCCCAGAGCACCTCATATATTTTTTTTAAACCATAGACTATATATTTAACAAATTATTTTCATTTACTTGTTACTGAGTTGACCTTATTGTTGAAAGTTGAAATGTGATACAATAAGATATATAAAATGACATTTGTCCATTAATTTCTTTATTGTTATTCCCTGTTTTGTGCCTTTCTGGCTACCTTGTATAGTGTTTTCAACTCCCCCACTGAATCATCTGCTAGATAAATATCACCAATGATAGAAAGCATTCTAAATGTTCTTCAGGCAAAACTTTTGATTCCTCACAAAAATGCCACAAGTTCACATCATATTTAAATAAGGACAAGATACTAAATCAATTATTCTAATATTGTTGGTAAGGACGAATGGCACATTGAACTGGAGGTAAATGTAGCTGAGACTTGACATAAATGAACATTCTGTTCATCCTGAATTAAAAAATCTTGCCAACTGTGAAAGCTTCAATGAAAATTAGTGTCTAGCACAGAATGTTATGTTAAACACTTCTCATGAGTCTGCTTAAAAAATATTAGTTGTACTGGTCTACAAAGTGAGAGGCAGCAGGACCAGTAACCCAGCAAACAGGAGTGACCAGTTTTCTTTTTTTTGATGATCACCCAGAGCAGGGCCATTGAGGACTACATGTCAGAGAGCTTTGTTGTTGATGGAGGACTGGGCTAAGAAGCAAAGACTGTGCACATGTGGTAAAGATCATAGCAACAAAAATGAGAACAAAAGATTGTTTACTTATTCCATTATGCATGTGACAGAATATCTCCTGTATTAACAGAATTGATAAGATCAAGTTAAATGAATTCAGCTATTCCAACTGTCATTTGATACAGCTTACAGGAACTATCACTATAAAGGACATATTGAAACATAACTCCGGAATTTGTGTCCAAGAAATCAGTACAGTCACCTATTAAAACACACTGTCCAAATTCATAATACCATTAATTACTATTACTTTTATAATTACTACTCATGGATAAGTCATGTTTGAACATACCTGGGATATAGAAACCTGGTTGAGTCAGTTGACCATTGACAATAATACATTAATAAAGCCCCACGAGGAAATGAGTTCATGGCATGCCGGGAGATGTGTGAAAGATGTGAAAGAGAGAAAAGAGTCTGGCAAGATGTAGGCTCAACAGCCTAACAATCTCAAGACAATGACACAGTGATAATGAGAGAGAACAGAAAAATAAGGTGAGAAAAGACCTAGGACAAAGTAATCAGGTGACTGGATGGGCAGTAAGAAAAAAGCAGCATGTTTCCTTTTCATCTGGCCTTTACCCATTCTCTTTGCTTTGAACTTCTGACCATGACAGCCCATGACTCTGAGGCAGGTTATGTAATTTCTGTCAGATTCTTGCCAAACAAGGGCTACCTAACGACGTTAATTTGCCAACACTATGATTCACGTGATGGCAAGGAATAGTGTTTGGGAGACAAACTAATTGTGTCAGTATAAGGCACAACATGTGACAGAAAGCTAGGAATTAAGGAGAAGAATGAGTGGAAAGGTGGAATAATAGAAAACTCATAAAATATCAGTGCTGAAAAACTGTGATGAAATTATAATACCGTGCAATGCACCATCATTCATATCTATACTATAAATCTGAATTTAAAAAACCAAAAAAACATACAAGGCTCAGACTCGAAAGCTACTGAATGGATCCATCTGAAATTCGGCACAAAGAATTCTTGCATAAAGATCTGTGTTTCTATGCATAAATCTGAAAACAGCTATTGTATTTGATGTAATTCTATAAATACGATAACAACTGAATAATAAACTTGCAAGGGTGTTTAATCTGAATTGTATGATGATAGAAAGGGGAGGGGGAAGGGAGGGTAGTGTGGTGAATTGCAGCACGCTGCAGACGCTCAGCCTGACTTCTAATCAGTTGTGATTGACTAGAGACTCAGGCTTAAAAGACAAAGAATGTAATATGTAATATCTTGCATGCCCACCCCCTCCCTCACAATGCTAAATTGGTGTTTTACTTTACAGTGTGTAAAGTTTCATCAATGATATTCCTGTATAGTAACCATTTTGCTTTTTTTCACACCTTTTGTTTCCTTCAGTTGACTCAACGCTCTTAATTTACATTTGCACACAGCTTCTTCTGTTCCCCTGTTTCAAAAGACAACATTTCCAGCCATTTTTCTAGATATTCGTTATTTGTCATTCAACACAAAAATCCTAATTCAATAATCCCCGTTCGTAGAGCAGGTGTTTGTGCTAGCCTTTATACATTTGTCTCACATTGTTAATTTGTTATGCTCAACTGACGAAAGAGAAGTATCAGCAAAATCACAGAAAATATGCATCAAGCTGAGTTCTATGGACGATTTATTTCACAATTAGGCTGTTCAGATCAGTTCTGACGCTAACAGTGAAAATGTTAAAACGAATCTGGTGTTCTGAGATTTCCATGGACGGGAATTTCCTTGTGGGAATAGCCTTTGAAATTTATGAATATATAGGAATAGGAGAAAACAAAACAAACTAACATTATATTCATGACATTTGGGAGTGAGTACACAACAGGGTAAGATGAAGGACTTTTGGGTCTTCTATCAAGTTTAATAAAGAATGGTTCTAACAAAACTCCAGCACCAATTATGATTATTGTAATCTCCTTTTAAAGTAGATTTATTTTGTTATAGAATCTATCATGAGTAGTGTGATCTGGTATGTGAATGAATTTCATACACAACCTCATATTTGATACAACATTCTCAGTATGGTACAAAATAACCGTTCAATGTTTTTAACTTGTTTCACTGGTGCCTGATACCATTCTATGCTATAAATCTGTAACAAAACCCATTACAGGCTCATGGACTCAAAAACTATTAAATGGATCAATATAAAATTTGGCACACAACACAGTTGCATATGGATCTGTGTTTCTATGTACATAAGCCTGAAAAAACCTTATTATCTTTGACGTTATTTAAAAAATGTGATAATAATTGAATAATAAACTTGTGAGGGTGCTTGATCCAAATTGTATGTTCAACAGTATGACAAATTCAAAACAAGTTTTCTTTGCGTAACATTCACATTCAGTTTAATTAACCAAAATATCAACATCGTTGTGTACATGCTTGCCATACACTTTAAGTTGCAGGGCTTTGTTTAAAAAATCTCCCACATAGGCATTGGGTTCTTTCCTAGTGTAAGCATAAAGTACTATGTGACTCTGTTATTATCTTTAATGGACTAGTGAATCCTCAAAACAATCTATGAATTTAATATTAGGATGTAAATTTTTATGTTAAAGATCATTTTAAATTGTACATGAATAATAATTAATCTTCAATGGACAGCCTGTTGATATCTTTGTTGAGCAAGTTTGTAAGTTGTAAATTCTTTACTAACAAAAAAAAAACAAAACAAAAACCTCACTATATGTAACTTTTCTCTGCAACTACATTAAATTGCTCTCTTATATTCTGAATTATTCACCTCTACAAAATTATCTGATTACAAAAAAACTTATTTCCCTCATAATTATATTCATTCTTCCCTTTTCTGTCTCAACATAACGTAAAGAGCAACATATTCTCTGATAATAAATGATGTGTTTTCATGGGATTGTATTATGTCAATGTCACTGTGTGATGTGGAAAGGGTGACAGTGAAAGGTGGGATAATTTCAGGGATAACTTGGTGATAATATTTACAGTCATTTCCATTTGAGAAAATACTGCACAGGAAGTCTCCAACGCAAGCATTTCTTCCCTCTCCATGTTCACTTCACCTTACACCTTATTGGGCAACAAAAGATTAGTCCTTCAAAGACACTGTCAAGAATGGTAAATTCCAGAAATTGGTGTGCTATCAATAAAATCATTCAAAAAGATACATAATAAGCTTTCTATACCCCCCCCCCCCTCCCTTCCCCAAGAAAAGCATTGGCTTGGATATGGATTGTTTAAGTTCTGAAATATCCATTACCAGCACATGCCAAACTGAAGCTATGTTTCTAAAGCAAGGCCATAAAATCTGTTAAATTCAATGACTGAAGCTTGCTAATTTTTTTTCTATTACTGGTAAAAGATAATAATGTGAAAATTGGTCTTCTAATGACAAAGATTCTACATTGTCCTGGGACATGAAGGATGAAACAGCTGTCTCCTAGGTAATTAAATCTACTGGTTCATTGTCTTGAGCCCAAGCATGGCCTGCAATATAAAACTAGTGTTAGTTCTGCAGATGTTGATCCAAGTTTTTGTGCACTTTCTTATTTATAAATCAAATATGATGCCAGCTAGTTTTTGCCAATATCAAGGCAGGGCCAATAAAGCACTTTTAAAGAAAGACATTGTGACTGGTGGGCAGAAATTTCTTGATTTTGATCATTTTAAGATAAAGTAAAGTCAGCGGTTAGTCTCCCAAATAAAGTCTTGTGAGCAGAGCTGAATACTTGCAGGTTCAGAATTGGTATTACTGTTTTTACCCAGGACAATGACAGGAACTATTCATAATTTTGTGCATTCATCCATTTTTCTGATGTTTTTCTGACAACAACAAAATTGTATTGTCCCTAGAAGGGTAAAGGTTCAGATTAGGCTTATATATATGACAATGATATGGAGAAATCTCCAGTCTATTGGTAGTGCCATCTCCAGAGACGTCCCTGATTTGTAAAATAATACAGAAATTAGAGGAGCTTTTTATTCTCTATTCTGAAAGCTTGGCATTTTCAGCAGTTCTAGAGCTATCTAGTCTAGATCTAGGCACTACCTTCTTTTCGTGGTCCCAGGACAAATGACATATATATTGATACTGCGATTATTATACTTGGTCACTCAAGGCTATTAGAATGTATTCTGTATCCCAAATAATTCCCCAACATGATCAAGTGACGGTTCTAGCCATACCACGGTAATACTATCAATTTTCTTTCTAAATTTAGTGCAGATGTTCACCTCGACTTTGTCAGTCCAAATTGATAAATTGAACTTGTCCTCCACATCGGAGTTGACACAACTGCGCCACTCTGTGATCCTAAATGTTAGCATTAGGGAGGTCCATCACCCACTCGTTGGACCTTCATGTTAGCATTAGATTTGGGTGGACCGTCACCTGCTCATCGAATCTACATGTCAGCACTAGGGTGGATTGTCACCTGCTCATCGAACCTACATATTAGCTTTAGGGTGGACTTGCGCTGGTCGAGGGTCCCAGCAGGTTAAGCCAGTGGGGTTGTTCTAGATCTCTATGACAACCGAAAAGGCAAAGAAAGGACAAGATGAAGAGAATCATCTACATTATTTTGTCCGTGCTAAGATATATTAGTAATCATATCCATGACACTATATAACTGAAAGGCAGTAATTGATACATGCTGGTTCGCGGTAGTAGAAACAGATTGGGACCACAAAAAGAAGGTTGTGACTAGATCTAGATTCTAGTAGTAATCAGAGCTAATGATAGAAACCAAACTGAGTCAGAAAATAGCTGTGCTGTGATACTAGATCTAGATTTCTAGATCTAGAAGTAGAGTCTAGATTGATAGCATAATGATCTGTACATCTAATCTATTCTAGATATGGACTAACTCTAAATCTTATAAAGTAGGCCTACAAGTTATGCGCACATTGGTCTTGCCTGGACTGATAATGAAAGTGAAAGAGAAAGATTGAAGGATCACAATAAGCAAATCTATCTAGATGAGGTCTACCTCATGAGTTGATGAACAAAGTCAGTCGTCTTCACTGATCACGATCACAAGTTTGCACTTATACCAACGGAGATAAATAAAACGGCTATCGTCAGTTGGGAATATCATCAGCTGATGGGCAATCAATTAGGTCTAGTCTATCATTACTTTTTCCTTCGTATCTGTTTATTTCCGGTATTTCCCGGTGAATTAAAAGTTATAACGGCCTCCCGGTTATCAAAATCGTACATCGGAAAAAGAAAAAAATGGCCCGTTCAACATTTCCAAAGTCATCATGTAATAAGCATAATAAAAACTATTGTTTCTTTTACCGAAATTATTATATTATAATTATCTTAAAAGGAAGAAGTCAAAGAGATTAAAAACCATAACAACAATTGATTGAAATCACCCATGTATGGAGGCAAGCATCTCTGTCCCGCAAAATCGCCTACTGGCACAATGTACTGTAGATTGTGGGTTTCACTGAAGGCCTACCATAACAAAATCATTAAATCATAACCCAGCATCGTCCTCCTAGAAATTGGATGAACAGATAGATAGACAGATAGATAGATAGATAGATAGATAGATAGATAGATAGATAGATAGATAGATAGATAGATAGA
>JBCAUA010794338.1:0-14760 GCA_038406235.1 Peronia verruculata
GAGGAGGAGGGGATGCTGATTATAAGGACATAAGTGACACACTTACACATCAGTATTGGTGGCTGAAAAAAAAAAAAGGCAAATGGCGAAAAAAACTCAGGCCTTAAAGAGTTAAGATACCTTAGTATGTCAAGAAGAAGAAGAGAGGAAAGAGAGCAGACAGAAGACAGGAGCAAGGAGAGAGAGAGAGAGAGAGAGAGAGAGAGAGAGAGAGAGAGAGAAAAGATGTTCCCTGGAATGTCGAGGATGGTACTCAATGGGAGACAGCCCACCAATGGCAGGCTTACACCACCTGCAGGTGGGAGCAGAGAACCTACTTTTAAATCTGCCCTGTAGGGGCAGCCAAAAAGCTATTTATCATTTTGATTGAAAATACTGAAGAAACTCCAATGAAAAAAAGATTTTCTCTCTCTTTTTTACTGTGACTTTCTTTCTTTCTATCGATTCTGCCCCCCTTTCTTTCTCGCCAGACATCCTCATCTTCACATCTTTGTCTCTTTCTCAAACATACAGACATAGAGAAAGAAAGAAAAAAAGAAAGAAAAAAAAATACTGTAGGCCAACCACGGAACTTTTCATAACTAATTTTCTGAGGATGAAAATGAACCAATGTGTACCAATCTATTCCACCATGACTGATGCAGATAATAATAAGAAGCTACTATCTTTTTTTTCTGGAGGATACAACTGCATTGAGAATGCGCTACAATATGAGTGTTCTCTAGTTTTTATTTCACTTCTTTTTCTCTTGCTTTCTTTCTTTTTCCTTTACTTTCTTTCTATTCTTTCTTTCTCCTCCCCTGCATTCCTCCCCCCCCCCCCTTCCTTTTTCACCCCTGACAAGGTGATACAAACTCTATCTAGATGTAATATAAAACTATAAAACCACATTCAGGTTTGTTCATCTCTCACCTTCAGCACCT
This sequence comes from Peronia verruculata, assembly GCA_038406235.1. Lineage (NCBI taxonomy): Eukaryota > Metazoa > Mollusca > Gastropoda > Systellommatophora > Onchidiidae > Peronia > Peronia verruculata. The sequence goes on from JBCAUA010794338.1 coordinate 924, forward strand.
CATCAAATGTGGGGTTCAACGTGTGCTTTTTGATTTTGGTCTTGCGCTTGCTCCCACGAGTTTTGTCAGGTAGAAGGTAGGTTTTGACATAGCTGAGCAGGGAGAACAAGAAAAAAATCTTCAATGGTAAATGCCTGCAGAGTTGGTGCATGAATTAAGACACGTATATTTGTCTTGCGCCCAGGGCAAATGAGTCGCAAGTCACGCCAGGGGAGTTCAAGTCACAGCCATTTTTTACCGCTTTTGTCTATTTCCCGACTATAATACCAAAATCTTTCCTTTTTTTTTTCAGATTAAAAAAAGGTTCTGTGAAAAAAAAAAATTTAGTATCTTAGTTGGAAAGTAGTTAAAAATGACCAAAAACAACCGTTTATCTTCGTTGCCCGGGGCAACTTTCGACTCATTTGCCCTGGTCACAAGACATTTGATTGTAAAAAGACAGCAAAACAAAGCATTTGCTCAACCATAACCTGAATACAGCAATCAAGAAAAATTAGAGCTAACACAATTAAAACCCTCTTTTCTCATTTCTTTCTTTCTTTCTTTTTTTTTTTTTTCTTGTTTTCAAAATCAATGTACCAATCACATTAGCATCAGACACAAAGTAATCACAAGACACTGGCAGAACTTACAATATTCCATCAGCTCTGTTATAAAACATAAAGAATAAATGTTAAATGTTTTATCAGAGGACTGGATACAATCATATCAAACTCTACTAATAACAAACTCTAGAATTTTTCTCTGACATCTGATGTACATTTGATATGTAAATTCTAGGCTATATGACAAAGCCAAAGATAGTTGAAGAGCTATGGAGGACAAGGACAGGTGAAGGAATGCACCAACGACCCAGAGCCACGCCTACCCAAGGATACCCATGCCCAATTTGTAAACTGGTGCATCACTGATTGAGACAGGATGGAGAAGATCAGAATGGAAGAAGATTGTGACGGCCCTGTGCGATGTCTGACAGCACTGGAAGGATTTCAGGTTTTGGATTCTGCATCATCAAGGACTGGCCTATACAGTCATCAAATAGTGCATTGCCAAAGACTTGCTTCCCCTTGATTCTTGGAGAGCCAACAAAACAACAACAATTACAACAACAACATTTAACAACAGTAATAAAAACAACATAAACGCTTTCATAACTTACGGATCAGATCTATTATGTTTGGTGTCTACTGGGGCTAAATCCCTGCACTGTTTGATGTGAACTTCTAGCACGCTGTTCTTGACATTGTAGTCCAGACTGAACATGATGTCCCCTGTGACAGGAATACGGCCATAGTTTACCTCTCCGGCATCACTGTACACACTGTAGATGCTCTCTCGGCTATCCTGTAAAGGGGAAGCGGCAAAATTCCAGGCTGTATAAAAATCTAAACCTGATACTTTAATTTGCAATGCTTGTCAGCTCTTTCCTGACCCTGCAAACAAATTTGCAGCACTTCTGCTAGCTTATGAGAATACTGCAAGCATCGTTAAATCATGCACAGCTTTAGAATGAGATGATAGAGCATACATTATACTTTCAGCTGATGGTCATAGCAAAACAGATCATATACAAGTTTTCATTTAGTATCAAAGCGAGAGCTAGGCGGCCTATGAGAAAATAAAGAATCATGACTGATTCAGGGATGTAATATTCTAATGAAACAAAATATAGTTACAAATTATGTCTCTCAGAGTAGATCCCATGGAAGAACTAACACTCTAACAGTAAATATTTAATTTATGCATCACATGCAGCAAAGAACGGCCAGCTGGATTTACAAGTATTAATACTTTGATCTAGCCTGACCTGATATCTTCAACCTGTTCTCAAAATATACAGCAAGGCTGATAAGATGTACTAGTAGTTCTCATATAGGAATCAGCATTTGCAAAAAAGGAGCAGAGAAACGGTACAAAATATAACATGACTTAGCTCACCAAGTAACAGAAATACATGACTCTGATAGCTATTCCTAGAGTTATAGTATGGATACTCTTTGGTTGTAACTGAAAAAAATTAACTTTGCACATTAAGATTTACACTGAATATTTTCACTCTCTTTTGGCGATGCAGTTTGTGAAGTACAACTATAAACATAGTAATATCTTTGAATGACTCACCACCAAATTAATCAACATAATATGTACTCTAAACTTTTGCTTCTCATGCTTAACGTTCCCAGTCACTTAAATTCATTCAAAACTTACCGCTATCTTTGAAAATAATATACCATTTTCATCAACATGGTAAAAAGTACATACATAATGAACAATAACCCGTTAATTTACGTTAAAAATATCATTAATCCCTTCTCCCTTGTTCTTCCCTTGTTTTCTAACTCTATGTGTTTTGATTTTGAATTAATTTAATGTTTTATTATCAACCTCATTAACAAGTCAAGGATATGGCTTGTGGAAAATTAAGAAAAGGGAGTTTTTAAAAAAATAAATAAACGAAAATGCTGACAGCAATAACTAATGGACAGTAAAAGGTTAGCAATCTATGTCAGACAAATAAAAGTAGTAAGACATATTTTTATGCCCCATTTTAAATGCATCATCCCTTCCTTCTTTTCTTTTCTTTTTTTTTTTTTATTCCCGTAAACAATTTGGCGCTGCTAAAGTGAATAAATTTCTCATTCCAACAAGCATTTGAAAATGTTAAGAAATATAATTTGTTTTATTAACGGTTGTACAATTGTCTTAATTAAAAGTGATTAATGTAATTATTTCATATTTCATGTCAAGAAGTCTATTATTTTTCAACTATTGAAAACTGCAAAATGTAGAATTTTAGTTATGAGCAACTGCACTATGTAAAATAATTAAGTTAAGTCATTATGACGAAGACTATGGAAAATTACCTTGAAATTTGATTTACATTATTAGTAACTTACATATAAATTATATTTTGTTTGTTATGAACTTTTTAAGTGAAAATTTTTGGGATCAAAGTTCTTCAAATAACATTCCCAACAATTTCTCGTCCTCTTCATTGCTGCTATATTACTATTACTACTACTGCTACTACCACTCTAGCTTTTTTCATCTGAGCAGATAACTGAAGCAGTCTGTATATCATGCTCTGGTGCTTTAGTGGTAAGTTCAGGGATTGAATGCTTTTCCTGCTCCTGCAGTGATTTTCATGACTGAATCTACTGAGTTTTACATGTACATCTATGACATCCGGAGTTTCAGTATCTGCATCAAAGTATTTGATATTAGTTGCTGACATCAAGTATTAATGAGCCATTTTCACTGACAGCCAAATCACTTCCTTTCATGAAGTACAAGAGGTGTAACACAACATTGTATAGAAGGGTACACAAATCACACTTTCTTAGTTATATGGGACATGAGTAACAAAAAATTCTGAAAAATTCACCATGGGCTTGAAACGTTTTGTTTTTTTTTTTCTTTCTCCTGATGAAAGTTTTTTCATAATTTATTTTCTTTCATGTTTCAAATGACAGAAGCAGAAATGATCTGTTTCTTTCTTGACAATGTCTTTCTTATACCACTTGTACTTGGTAAAAGGAAGTATATTGGCTGTAAATGTGGCTTATTGGATGGATTCACTAAATTTCATCTATAAGTGTTAGTATAGCTGTCTTTTCTTTGAGGAGGGGGTGGGGAAAGATGAGTACCACTGTGGACAGAGCTTGATGTCAGTTACTTTACTTTACACACATTTTTATATATTTTAACTCAGAACTATCACAAAGACATAAAAAAAAAAAAATTGCTGAGCAAAAATGCTAATGCCTATGCATGGTGGTCAACAAAGCTATTTCCCGTTGTAGGCCAATGAGTCTGTTCTTTTTTTTTTTTTTTCTTCAAAAAGGAATTTAATCTAGACATATTTGCTTATAATTCAGAGTTAAACAACGTCAAAATAAACCATATTAGCCCAAAATAATAATCACAACAACCAAAAATAATAATCATACTAATACGATGACATTAAACCAGCTAAAGGTTGATGATTAAAGACACGAAAAAAATTCGTACAAACATTCAATATTGCGCAAGATACTGATGTTAGTCTCATAGGCTTTAGACATAATTAAAAGGTAATTTTTTTTTAAAAAGTTTTTTTTTTTTTTAAATCTCCTAGGTGAAAAAGTTGAAAACCTCTTGAGATAAGTCATATTTAATACATAAGGAAATACATGATGTAACAGTTACTGCTGTGAATAGCATGCAGTGGGAACTCCAGTTCCTGATATCGGCGGATTAGAAAATGTGACAAAGAATAAGGCAGGTAAGTGCTCAATAGAATTGATGTAATAAATCAAAGGTGTTTTGCAGAAATAAAATTACAGAAGAATAAATCAAACAAAAGCGTCAAGCTACTGCATTTAGTTTTATAAACTGGTTCTTATAAAAATCAAGAGGAATATTGGAGTAAAAACTTTAGTTGCTTTAAAATCTGCTGACCACAAAGAAACAAAAGAGCAATGTTTCTACACTTCTATAACCTTTCATACATATCCAGTTGATATCTTCCCTAATCTGAATGGCAAGCCAGCAGAAGGCCCCACCGGCAAAACAACAGGCCAACTTAATTTGAATTTTTTTCTGCCTCATCCTGGATGGCAATTTTAACAGATTCAATCTTCCTGGCATCATGGCCTTTGCCTTTTCTCCTAAATATGCTCATATCTTTGACCTCAGGGTCACAATTTTGTGAAAATTCTGTTTTTTTTCTCTTTTTTTTTTTTTTTTAGACATTCACATTCTGCCATAGTCTCATGAATGGCCATATTAAAAAATAAAAGGAAGAAAAAGTATTTTGTTGTCAAGCTACATTGATAAAATACTAATGTTATAAAATACTGAACATAAAAAATAGAATTTGATGAGGGAATTCACAAGGCTAAGAACTGATGATATGAAATATGAATTGTTTTAAGGATTCAGTGGTAAAATAGGGATGATATAAAATACTGAAAAAAAAACAAAAACAATAATAATAGTAAGCATTTGGTATCAGGATCCACTTTCAAGGTACTAATGTTATAAAGTATTGAATACAAAAAAAAGAAAAAAGAAAAAAAAAAGACATTAGTATCTGTCATCAGGATTGAAACTTTGATAAATTTCAAATCTTTGAAAAGGTAACTTAAAGACTTTTTTTAATTTTGATCTAAAACTTCATCATCAGAACCATCTCTGCGCTGGAGTTCGGAGCAAGTGCTGTCTGACATGGGGAAAGCTGCGGAAGTGGACAAAAGAAAGGATAAAGGAAAGAGAGCCCACCAACCAAGGCACCAGCAGACAGCTGGATGACAACTGCCAGAACTGTGCACACAAGCACTGCCACTAGACCTGAATACACCCAGCCTCTTCTGTCCACAAACTAAATCATACATCAAGAAACAAAACAAATAAACTCAAAATAAACAAGGGAAATCAAAGTTAGGCAAATTTGTAGATAAATACATCTAGAAACTCTCACTAATATTAATATCTAATTTACTCAATACAATGCCTAAAATGTGAGCCAAAAGTCGCAAGCTCAATAAATGTTAAGCAGCATTGAAATTAATCTTTCTCACTATTGGTTTTCTAATTTAGTGTTTATATCTATTTTAGTGTTTACATCTAACTTTGAATGCAAAATATTAGTTTCTTGGACTACCTATCTATTTTCTAAGCTGACTGGTTTATACATTTGCTTAAACACGACTGAAAAAAAAAGGGAAAAAAAAAAAAAAAACGAAAGAAAGAATGAAAATTTTTTCAAGAGATATTTCTCACCATTTCCACCATTATGTCCCAGTTACAGAACATGTTAAGAACTCTCATATTTGAATTGGAATCAGTGCTGTTTCACACTCATATTATAATTAACTATAATTGAGACAGCTAATTCAGTCATCTATGTTATGACGGTTTGATAGAAATCACAAGAATATTGTTTTACAAGTTTGCGTTAATAAAAAATTGATGTTCATGTTAGTGGGTTTAAAGTGCTGGATTTTATTAATAAGATCAGGTGAAATTTATATGAACAAACGAACAAATTGGTGAGGGACACCCAGATCAAGCATTCTTAGTAGCAGTGCAAAAAACCAACACCATCACCAGCTACAACAACGATTAGTGGAACCATTTAAAGGTTGTATAGACTTGGAAGAGAAACCAGAAAAAAAGGTATCACTGTCCCATTTAGGATTTTGAGGTTAAAGATGTGATAGGTATGTCGTTAGTTTGGAGCACACCCCGTATGCACTTACAGCCAAACTGCTACGACTGCCTAACAAGTGAGGACGGTGGTTGTTAAAGAGTTCGTCAAGGTCATCGTCTTCCTCCCTCTGCTAGGAACAAACAAGCAAACCAACAAACATGAGAAACGACAGCACTCATACTATCTAACATTGACAGTACCATTTAAAAGCTAATAGGCTCAAAAGATGAAGATCCCAGCAGGCAGCTACATGTAGTTTTTCCATGCAAAATGTACTATCTATTATTACTAGACTGTTGATGGCTAACAGATGAGGATGAGGGAAGAGTCAAGATTACTATAGAATTGTACACTTGATTTTTGTCCCCACAGCTTTCCAGCAGCTTGTCTTTTCATGTAGAGAGTTCTAACTATTGTTGGCAGACTGTTGAGCATTCACACACACCCTGTACTACAAATGGAGCAGGTCAGAGTCAAAAGCACCAATTGCATGTCTTGACTTGGCTTTGACCATTTCCATTCTAAAGACACAATACAAAGTTAGTCAAACAAGGACCATTTCCTCTGTGACATCTCCTCTGGGCTAATCAGTGGTTCTCAAAATATAACTAAGACAGAGTAATTTTTTCAGTCAACCAAACTAGGCATATATGAGGCATATAAAGAAGCATTGTAAAAACAATTGGGAAAATTCACTACTATTCTGCCTATCTTAAATGTGCTCTGCCAAAAGTCTCTCAAAAATTCACCGAAATGTGAAAATTGTTTCTCCTTTCATGGTAATTTTTCTACAATTTGTTTTGTTTCACATACTTCAAATCAACACAGCAAAAGTGATGTTATTCCTTTCTACAATGTTAGTTTTCTGTTTTAAATGCCTGGCAGTGGAACATGGTTTGACTGATTGAACAATGTCTTACTACTGAGCCATTTCTTCTTGTCGATTTTGCAATTCAAGGCTATGTTCTTGACCTGACAACAGTCATAATATTAGAGTAATGTAATGTTTGTCATCTGACAGCCAAACAAACGTATTTGAGAACCACTATATATTTTTTAGTCGTTTTTTTATTTACACCTATTAACTTTTTTTTTTTTGGTCTAATTTCACATGCAAATGCACCATTCACAGTTCACAGCCATGCCAAGAAGGAAAAGAAAGAAAAATCAAGTCCCTTGCTCAAACTGCTATCTCTTTTATTAACAGTGCTGTTGCAGTTGTTGTTGTTGTTGTTGCTGCTCCTGCTGCAGGTGAAATGTTTTCCCCTCCCAACCACTTTCCTCCTCATCCTCACTGGCATGAACGGCTGAAAGTGGGACGATGGTTAGGAAACAAATGCAACTCAATTATAGATAAATATTACAACATTTCAAGAGGAACTGTGAATGAAAGATCCATCATACTGTACACTTCAGAATTATCACATTATATAAAGTGACTTATCACTGGCTTGTATGCTGATTCAAAGCCAGTAAAATCTGGTGCATTGGTAGTCATTTTGATGATGACTGTATGTTGAGTTTAGTGATGACACATAGTTAATTTTATGCTAAAGAAGGACTTCAGGAAGATTTATGGAAGTCGGAACCATTGTCCTCATAGTCCTCTTCGTTCAAAATTATTGTCAGATGTACAAATGATTACTGATCATTAGTATGATGAGTTTAGTACATATATTAACACTTATAAGCCTTATGCCAAGAATAAGACGTAGACGTCCAAGAGCATTCTTCCTCATTCAAAGCTGCCCTAATATGGGGCTGAATACTGATTACTGTATGATGGATATTAACAATGTGCTTGCTCTATGCTCAAGGAGAGGTCTGTAATATTTGCTGTTGTTAATGGACTTATGATATATTTACATAATAGACACTGACAACACAGGTGCTCCCTCTCAACTGTAAACTCCTTCTCATCTAACAGGTTTCTACTAAATGGATCCCAGACATCATTTGCTACACAAAACTAATATATCTACTGCCGCAACATTAAAGCTTATGAGAGGACAAAGTGGATATCACACTAACTGGCTCTTAATCCAATACAAAATATACAAAGTGCTCAGATTTACAGAGACATAGCTAGATACAGATGTGCAAAATAGTGAGAGAAACTGTTTCGTTTTCTCTGAGGGACAAAGAGGAAATCAGGACATATCCTTTCTTCTTTCTTCCTTCGGTGAGATCTTCATATCAGATACAGGCAAAAATCACCAGCAATCAAGATACAAAGTCAATTCTTAATAATTCTCACAGACATAATGATTACAGGTTATAGATCATGAATGTCCTTAGGCTGTTACCATTCAAGAGCATTTTCTCTCATGTCAGCAGCAATATAATTAACGATCTCTCAACACAAAATCCTCCTGTGCAGACCATAATTTCCTGTTAGCACCAAAAAAGAAGGGATCACACTCAAAACTTAGCTCTATAATCCTGTTAGTGCTGATTGCTACCCCTCCAATATATATATATATATAAAAAAAAAGAAAACTGAAGAGTTTTCATAAAAAATGTTCTCTGTGGAGATATCTCAAAGACCAAGTAGTTATTACGACAACTAGGAGAAAATCTGGTGATGAGCATTACCATAAGTATTGTTCCGAGGGACTTGAAGACAAAAATAAATAAATACTGCAGGAAAGGCAGGCAAATTTAGCTGCATCTGTTGGCCAAAGACCCAGTGCCAAAACATGCCACTGAAACATGCCCACTGTTGGTATGACATGCCCCTGTGATTAATTTCCCACACTTGTAAACAAGTGCATCATTTTGAAATGAGATAGAATATTTATAAGTTTGGGCCTGGCTTTTTATTTCACGGAGCATCAGTTCTATGACGCCTCAATTGCCCGGAACATGAGATCAATGACAATCAGATAATTATAAACATGTATACAAGATGTCAAATGATGAAATCAGGCTCTCAGCAAATTTTGAGCATATGGAGTGTTGGAATCACTGTGAAGGTTATTCATTTGTTATTCATAATTAGGCCATGCCACAAAATTACAGTTTTTGGGCTTTTTCTCAATCTATTTTGGCAAATTTTAACTCTGAAATGCATTTTTGTATGACAAAGACGGGTTCTGTGAGGAAAAAAAAAAAATGTGCTAAAAATTCATTCACTGTTGAAAAACACGAGATTTCCCCAGCTGCCTCGGTTTGATGAGCATCTGATTTCATCATGTCCTGTCTTACATCAAGATGTATACGACTATCAAAATATGCAGAGAGCAATCATTGAATCAGTGACTGTCAGAATAGGCTTGACATAAAAAGAGACAATGCAACCCTGGTCTTCACAAGCATTTTATGTGTGCATTTACATGCATGAGCCATGTAGTGGATGCTGCTGGATAGGAAAATCCAGACTAAAGCAATAATCATTGTATTGTGGTATAAACAGAGAGTGAATGTTGGCATTTGTTTCAACTGCTATAAAAAAGAAAAATAATTTGCTCAACAGGAACAATTTCTGAACAAATGCAAGCTGGTGCATACGATTAAAAACAGAGTAGATATCTATATTTGCCTATTTAATATATTCTGACAGATCCAGTATGTACATGAATGTGGTAAAAGTTCAGGGCATGTAGCAATGATTGAAAGGGCAGCAAATAAAAATCTGCAGCAAAAAATTCCCATTGTTTTGTTTCTCAAAGCATCTATCACCTTTCTCCTACTTTTCCGTGGCCATGGTTTCAGTTCAGTTGCTTTTCCAAATAGTTCCTGGTGAGGAAAGCGATAATCTTCAACCTCACCTTCTTCCTTTCTTTTTCTCCCTTCCCTTTCAATCTATATTATAAAATTGCAAGAAAACCCACAATAGCCTCATAGACTCGAAAACTGCAGAGTGGATCCATCTGAAATTTAACGCACAACCTTGGTGCATATGGATCTGTGTTTCTATGTACATAAACCCGAAAAATGCTTATTATTTTTTACGTTATTTTAAAAATGCCATAATAATTGAATAATACACTCACGAAGCTGCTTGATCCAAATTGTACATTCGATAGTAAGAAGGGTTAAAAAAAAAATGTTTTCTTCGAGTAAATTCAGTTTTATCAACCAAAATGTCAACATCGTGGTGTGCACGTTTTACTGTTAACAGAATTTACTGTTCACAGAATGTCGCAGGGCTATGTTTAAAAAATCTCCCACGGAGGCTGTGGGCGCTCTTCTAGTCCTCCAAAAGATTGAGAATGTCAATGACAGTACTCATTTGTCCCTAAGCTAACCTTACTCAAACGTCTGGCAGAAAATGTGTGAAGGGCATAGCTTATTGGTTTAGGACCCTAAATGGATTGAGACAACACTGTCATTCGTGCATTACCCAAAGGCAAAGATAATTTTCAGTGACCATTCTCCGAGAAAAGCTACATTTAAAATGGCAAAAATACATTCGATGATGAGTATTTCTGGATGATTTCTTCATCTGAAACATCAAGGTTATTAGTCCAGTGTTATCACACATAGATGACATCACTCTGGCCAAGAGAGAATTAAATCTCTAGCATATATGAATGCTCTCTTCGCCACAGGTCACTATCTTAGAGACATCCTCTCAAAACTCCTATGCTTTATTTTCTATTACGTACATACACCTCCAGGCTCTATATCCTGCAGTATGTGTCACTGGAAATTTTACATTATGCTACATTTTCAACAGATATGTATCTGGTCTGACAACTGTCACTGAGAAGTCAGGTGAACAGTGCAGAGACCACAAAACCCAGGCTGTTGTTTTTGCAAACCACTATTTACATTCCTTTCAGAACTCCCAGCTGTTACCTTCTGTTACATAATATGTACCTGGTATAACAACCATCACTGAGCTGTCTGGTGAATGGGGTATTTCGAGATTGGTCACATGACCGAGGAAACACTGCTCACATGTGGCTTTGTTTATATGATGTAACATAACTGAAAGCTTAGCCTTCATCAAGGTTTGTCTGCCATGCTCAGAGCAGGTAAACAAACCAAGATGTGAGCAAAAAGCTTCGGTCATGTGACTTTTTTCAAAACGTGTCACTGAAGGGAGACAACCAATACAGACTGCTGCTCCAAGAAACAATTATTGCATTCCTCTCAAAGGGCAAGTTTTACATTCCATTATATGTGTTACTCCAAATTTTACATTCTCTTACATATGTACATGTAATTTGACATTTCACAGTCTATTCCATGTGTATTTGGTATGCAAACGATCACTAGAATATCGGGTAAGCTGTACAGAGACCACAAAACAGAGGCGGCTGGTAACTACCTCATCTCCAGTGTTGGTCACTGCGATGGCTGGCACCGCCAAACGGTCAGCATGCTGCTGTTGTTGTTGTCGATGTAGTTGCTGCTGTTGCGGAAAACGTTGATCTGGCGTGGTGGTACGGCTGGTGTTGCTGCTATTGACGCCGCTGTCGCTGTCCCGGGCAGACTCTGTTTTACCCAGTCACAGGGTGGAGTGACGAAGCAGGACAGAGTGAGAGAACGGAAAAAAAAAAAAGAAAAGAATGGAGAGAAAACAGATATGAATTACTGTCATGGTAAAACATTTATCATTCAAATATATATAGCTTAAAAGTTTCCCATTAAATATATAAGGCTCTTGCACACAAGATATACTAATAAAATTATTATACACTAATGCCTGAAATATCTTATTTCAATAGAAAAACTGTGTTTTCTTGAAGGCAAATATTCATTAAGAAAGCATTATAAATCAGAAATAGATCAAATGGTGGATTTCAGCAATCTGTCAGTGCAAAATAAGAAAAACAACTAGCCTACTGGTGATCTAAATTGTGGAACCAGCAATAAATAAATTGCATTATCAAAGCTGAAAGATCTTGGATGTGATCATAAATTTTCATAAAGTAAATAAATTACAAACATATTAAAATAACAATAAATTAACAAATCTAATGCATGTAATAAATCAAGCAAATTAAAATAAGAAGTGCAAAAAGGGGGGCAAATCAAGCTGGAATGATGAACGAGGGACTGCTATGTGTAGAGAGTGAGTAAAATCAGGCAAACTGCTAAGGCCAGACTGTGGCACAAAAGCTCAGCAAGTGTACCGAGTTGTGACCTCTCAGGCTAACAGCGGTAATATGATGAAGCAAACAGGTGATGTGGCGAAATAAGACATCAGACTGACTAGAGAAACAAATAGAACAGACTGATCAAAGACAGAAGTAGAAATCAAATTGATTAAAGAGAGGTCTGGTTCTCCTTGACTGATTCATTCCATGATAACTTAGAACATCCGAGAGAAGTCTTAAATGAAATTGAAATTTAAAGGTTAAGATACACATAACTGTAAAAAACATGAGAAGATTCTCTGTCAAAAGCAAGTTAGGGAGAATTATTTGTAACTGAAAGAGCCAAATTGTTTGGGTTTGAAAGGGTAGATTGTACAGATTGTACTAAGTGACAGCCTTTAACTTTGCAGTTGTTACCGCTGTGGGTGGCTCAACCGTGTGAAAGAGGTTAATAAACATTGTTCTCCTTAACAGAGCATTATATCCACTTCACAGTACCATATGCAGTGCTATCTAAATTTCTTGGACATCAAAGGTTGTTAATCAGCTGCGAGTCATTTGAAAACATGTACCACTATTAAACTCAGATTCCACTGTTTCAGCATATGAAATTCGTCATCATGCATAACATTTCCATCTAACATTCTTCTTCTTCTTCTTGCAGGTGTGTTTGTCAGTGTTTCGTTACTATGACGATGCTCAGTTCTCCTGATTTTATAGGAACTCTTTAAGTGAAGTTCTCAGACACAAAATTATTTCAAACTTCTTCTTGGAGGGGATTTCTATCATTTCAGTTCCAAAAATGAATGAGAATCATATAAAGAAATACAACAAATCACAAAAAATTTAACAGTACTAAGTGGCAAATGAGTTAAAACCTTAACAATTCACTATATAGGCCTGACTGATATTAGGATGACCAATAACATTGTAAACAATTTAACTCTCTTAGGACTTAGATATGGAGCTTGACTTAGTCAAAACAGCCCTAAGCCTGTATAAAACGTATACACTCATGCAAAGTAACTATTATGAAGCCACAATACAATGAAGTGTTTATAAGCTAAGCTATATCAGGACATCTATAATTTATCATCTTGCCTATTAGAGCTCCAAATTAAATTTCAGGCACTTTCAACATTATTAATACAATAGTCAATACTGTTGGGCTTATCTTCTATTTAAGTGGTAATGCTGGGCAAAGTATTTTAGGACTCCTAACAATAATCAGTATGCCAAGATAGTGTAAAACACTAATGTTGATGATGAGTGTTTCTTTTATTTAAAAAAAAAAGTAACAACAGCTATTGGTGAATGAGTTTGATTTCTAACTTCAGTGTTTGATAATCCTTTTCATACTTAATGATTGAAGTTCTGTGTTCTCAACAGAACAGAATAAGGGGTCATGGTTTGCTGAAAATGGACCTAAAACTAAAAGACAACAATGGCTGTTACATCACTAGCCATCACTCTAAACAAAGCACACTAGTTTAAGTGAGAACATGTTACATAATATATGAGACATAGGTAAGGGAGGTAAGAAAGGGGGGGGGGGGGGGGGGGGGGAGGAAAGGCCATATGAAGCAACAAATGA
>JBCAUA010794449.1:0-47343 GCA_038406235.1 Peronia verruculata
TCTATCTATCTATCTATCTATCTATCTATCTATCTATCTATCTATCTATCTATTTATCTATCTATCTATCTGTCTGTATTTGCCTGGTTGCCTCTTTGCCTGTAGGCTGTATATGATACACTTATATAAAAGCATTCCCAATACCATGTACTCATAATTGTCATTCTGATCCAGGAAGGAAGATAATCGATACTCTCTTTTGTTTCGTTGTGACAACCAGAAAAATGAAGACTTTAGTACATTCGCACCTGATGGACACAACAGCAATAACAAGGAAGTACAAGACAATCCCGGTGACACACAATCTTTAGCTCAAACACAGATCTACTGATCTAATACAACGCGGAAGACAGGTATATAAAACTACTAATTACTACTAATGCTACTATAATACTATTGCTATATGGCCTGTATATAGATAATACATGTACTGATTAGTTACAAGCAACATCATAACTACGAGTAGTTCTAGTGAATATTTCTATTCTAACACGTAGTTTGTAAGACAAAATCACGTAAACAACAGTTCTAGTAAGCATGCTATTATTCTCTATTTATAATTATATTACATGTAAAAACAAACAGATATTGATAGTAATAAACCATATTAATATAGCCAACTGTGACAACAGAGAGCAAGCCATCAATAACAACAACAACAACAACTACGTATAATGAATGTAACAAATCATATTGAGGACAGAGAGACCATAGAAGAGATGATAGCGAATCGCGATGGGAATGACCAAAAATAATAATGACAATGATAATGAATGTGACAATGATACTGAAAAGACAACTAACAATATCAACATCTATACAATCATCACCATAAATAATCCCATACTAATTACACATGTCTAAATACACATGAATAACACCAATCCATGACCATGACCACAATGAGGATGGTATGATCTGAAATATTGTACAGAATTTATTTATCATTGACGATAGAACAATTAAAACGGACATGCCGAAATGAAGACACTGATTCGCCTTCGTTCAGTCATACATGTCAGTGGGAAACAGTGTAATAAAGTATCATTGTCATCTTTTCTTTCTTTGGTTTGCTAATCGATAAGAGCTATGAATCTGTAACAAACGAGATAAGATTTAATCTTTAGGCGAGTTTGCGCAGTGACCGTGAGTCTATAGTTAGATAAAACTGAAATAACAATCTGTTTCTCTTTGAGGTTTTTTTTTTTCATTTGTCTTGTTTGTGTTGTTTATTTTATTTGGGTAGCCCATTCCTTGAAATCAGAAACGTTTGCTTGCTTAAATTATGTTAAGAACTCAGTTACAGTTTCTTGTCTTCTATAAGCTTTTCCAACACTACACGAAAAAGGGTAAAGAAATAATCAAATTAAAATAATAATAAAAATACTTGTGATTACATTGCGACTTTTCCCTCATTTTCTAGACCTGAGGGATATCTGAGCCAAATTTTCGGATTGTGACTGGCTTGTTGAGATGAAATCGGAGCAATTTTCTCTTTATTACGACCAGTGATCTCCACAAGGAAACAATATATATGTGTAAATGTCACTTAAAATCCGCGCTTCTTGTCGAGCAGATTTTGTGGTAACCAAAGCGTATTGAAACCTCAGAACAGACAGAGCGAATCGCGTCCCATTTCGGCATTCCCCGTGTCACAAACAAAATGCCTTGACACAATAATAATCAATCATGTGAGCAGAGACGGAACAGATAAGCAAAGCTAAAGCCACAGGTGGCTTGTCCATAATAACTGTGGTACACACGAACTTGATGTGGCGACTGAGAGCATCCAGTCCCTCACGTACCTTGGGGTAATTAGGGACGTCTCGTTTGAGGTTGATTTTCGTCTCGTCCGAAATAGGAGTGCTACATGCAAAATGATTTGATAATCGTATTTAGGGTGGCTTTGAAACTGGTAATTGGTAAAGTATGGACTTGTCATGAGCTTAGGTCTCTGTCGCTCTATCTCCATTTTTTTTCGAATTTTGAGAAAACTGATGTTTTATGTTTAGCAGCTGTTTTTGCACATAAGAGATAGGACAAAATTATTTTCAAAATCTACCTGTTTAATCGGTAAAATAATTACACTATATGGTAGATTTACTATCCCTCTTTTCTATGACATATATATCTCCAAATAGCCCAAATGTGGAGATAGCGCAACAACGAACTGGGCTCACGAGATGGCAAAATCAATGACAGAGTATGGGCAAATCTGGTAACGCAAGACGATACCCATGGATGATGACCTTTAGATCATGTCCTTTAAATTGAATTTTCCAGTGCCGAGCAGCAAAAGCCAACGCAAGCGCGCCAAATTTGTGAGTTAGAAAAAAAAATGTTAATGCTTTTTGCGTTTGTTCATTTCACATCCTAAGAAAAAATGCGCAAAACTAATAGTAATAAACTTTAGAGGAAAAAAAAAAAAAGCAGGAAAAGAAGAAAAATTTTGGTTGCAATGAAAAAAAAAAAAAAAAACCCGCTAATTTAAGAAAAAAAAAAAACTCGAATTGAATAAAGGGAAGAACGTCATTTTTTAAATTTAAAAAAAAAATTGAATTTATTTTTTTTTTCTTCATATTTTGGAGGAAAGTAAAGAGTTTTAAATATTCATTTCCTTTTAAAAGACTGTTCAGAATGCTGCCTCTTTTAATTTTATTTTATTTTATTTTTATTATTATTATTATTATTATTATTTTTTAATCTTATTATTTTTTTTTGTTTTTTTGTTCTTAATTGATGAGGGCAAACTCAGAAATAACGTGCAGGAATGTTCCCAGTTTAATGGCGGAACAGGTCTCTCATTCTCTCTTTTTCTTTTCTTCAAGTTCATTTTGTTAAACTTGAGTAAGCCAACGCGCAGTAACAGCCAAGGTATCGCTCTACCGTGCAAACTATGGTAAGTATTAGTGTTTCTACGTCGTACGCAGGTCAAAACGGCGAACATCAAATGTTAAAAAGACATAGATTTAGAAATGAAATGTGTCTTAAGGCAGCCATCAAAATAGTGCAAAAATTGAAGTTAATCAAGTTCCTGCAGTCAAATAATTCATACATCAATATTAGATCTCAGAGAGGATTATATCCTCATAATTTTAAAAACGAGAAACGAAAATCAGAAGGGCGGAGATGAGGAAGGAGGGGGGGGGGGAGGCGGTGAGGAAGTGGGAAAATCATCTCTCTAAATAAAACATTTCCTCCAAGCAAAGAAAAGCGTAATAGTTACATGCATCAGGTTCTAAGGCTGAAAACGCACTTCTCTATATTTTATCCTGTCCTTTTAATTAGTATTAAATATAGACAATCTATGTTTTTACTATATCTACTTATTGTCATACAATTATAAAGTAAATAAATAAATGTGTGCTCAAATGCTGAAATATTGTGTCAATAGATCATAATAATCTATTTTTCATGTTTTACTATCATATGTTGTTATCTTTTAGATCTTTACTTCAAGATTACTATTATGGCTGTTACTAAAATTATCACCACTGCTACATTAACGCCATTATTGTTATCATTATTACATGTGTTATTATCATCATTAATAATAGCATTAATTCTACAACAATCAATTCAAACAAAGTGGTGGAGTACCACCTGAGACTATATTTAGCATTTTATGTCAGACTCCAGGTGTGATTTCAGCCTTAGGAATGCGGACAAAGTTGTCTAGGAAGTTGGTAGTGCATAAATCACAAGCAGGCCGCTTTACACACGGAGAGAAGCCAAGCCACAGTAAGCTACAAAAAAACTGAAGCGTTCAACACCAAACATAAAATAAAGACATGCACGTGTAGAAATAAAAAAAAAAATGATAGACTAAAGCTTCCGTTGCATTCAGGTCTACCCCCTAATTCTCGATGTCCTCTTATTGTATTTATTCATTTGGCTATTTAGTTAGTTAGTTAGTTAGTTAGTTAGTTAGTTAGTTAGTTAGTTAGTTAGTTAGTTAGTTAGTTAGTTAGTTAGTTAGGTAGGTAGTTAGTTAGTTATGAGCTTATTTGTTTGTTTATTTTCTTATTTATTTAGATATTAATTTACTCGTTTATTTATTTATTTATTTATTTATTTATTTGGCGAGGAGGACAAAGACCTTTGTGGTTCTCTTGTTTTCCTTTCAGGCAGCTCGAGCTTCATCCTTTCTTTGTGTCTTTGTCCGAGCGCCTTTCTTTCACATATTTGGAATATTGATTTGTTTACGCAATAGTTGCGTCAGCTGCCAGAATCTCCCAAAATGCGCGGCCTTGCACTGCCTCGGGAATCAAGGAAAGTTTGCTCTTCACAAAGATTATCTCGTAGATTATAACTTTGTGCTGGCTGGCTTTGTGAACCGATCCGTACCCGGAAGCTGCTGGCAGCACTTATCACTGAAATACATCACAGCCGGTGGAAGAGGGTTAGAAAATAGACACATGGATAAATCCAGGGAATTCAGGAGGCAAACCAAAGACAGAAAAGAAAAAGATTTGGTTTGATAAGAAGATGATGGATGTGAATGCAGACTGAAGAACATAATTGAGATGCAGAAAGCAAAGGCTTTAGGAGATAGAGAGATATGCGCGTTAACTTAAGACAAATGTGTATGTTAGATGACAGAGGCAGTACAGTGGAATGAGCTTCCACTGTTCGAAAACGTGGAGCCAGTCTTGAAAGTAAATGGAGTATTTAGTTCATGTCTGTATCAAGTTGAAACAAAATATAATTGTTGTTTGTTTTACAGGTCATATTTTTTGTCTTGTAATATGGCAACATGAACTTGCCATACTTGCTTCTCTCTCGTTCTGTCTTTCTCTTCACTTTCTCTCACACATTCGCAGGTTCTCTCTCTCTCTCTCTCTCTCCCTCCCTCGCTCTATCCCGCTCTCTCTCTCTCTCTCTCTCTCTCCCTCTCTTGCTGGCCTTTACAACAAATGTATAATGCATAATGCTACTACATGTATGGTTGAATTAAGACAGTCATTCAAAAAACTCCCTTTTTATTGGCTAAATATGTTTTTAGTATTAAATAAAGCCTTTCCTCTCTGTTTCCCCTTTAAAACATCCGAGATTTTACCGACTGTCATTGATAGTAATTTATGACTAACTGTGTGTCACAAGTTATGCTACAATATAAAAGCTTTGTCGTTCTCGCCACTGTCGAAAGAGAATCGCCATGGCCTAGGGGTTAAGCCTCTTCTCCTCGGCGAAAAGCCAACGTCATGAGTTCGAAATTCGAATCTTACCGGAGGATAGGAAAGATCTGACAATTACAACCTACAGTTTGCTCAGTGACAGAACGTTCCCGTGGCTTCTTACGCAGGAAAATCCGACATCTAGCCTTTCCTGATAAGAATGGATGTATTTCAGAGATCCCATTTTTTTACGCATGTTAAAGAATCATTGGCAGTTGGAAAATGAAAGGAGAATAGAGGGAAACTTCGCGCAAAATTTCGAAATTTCCACCCATATTTTTCGCACCAAGACTGGTACGCACTTAAAGCCAAGATAATCCTACTTTGTTGGGACAAAGGGTTTCATATTGTATAATAAATTAAAATACCTTCGTCTCAAACAGGCACTACGTTTCTCACCTTTCTGTTATATTACCATGGGTGAAAAACGTCTGACCTGACGTTCTACCGGGTGATTGTCTGTATTTTATTATCCAAGACACTTTCCTACTCTATACGAACTTTTTGCCTGACCTTTTCAGAACCACGAGCTGACCTTTCCGGCGCCAGTGAGCAGGTTCCGTCATTCGTTTCTGCCCTTCCTCGGCCTCGTGAGCAATCTGATTTACATGTCGGTCGTAGGTGGCGGGGCCTGCCTGGTAGTTTCTTTTACCGGGCATCTCTCCCGTTCATAATATCACCGCTGACAGCATGTTTGAAATCCATCCATATTATCTGCGGCAAATCTGAGTATTATTATCTTTCTCCATTTCTTGTTGATGTGATATAGCACTGGTAGCTCAAGGGCTATTCTGTTTGTTAAATTAATGCGATCCCTTTGAGGATCTACGCCCTAGAGAAGAAGAAGAAGAAAAAAAAAAAAAAAGAAAATGACGTGATGCAGATAATTTATGTGAAAAACGTTTAGTTTATTCTCTCTCTCCTTCTCTCTCTCTCTCTCTCTCTCTCTCTCTCTCTTCGTTCTTTCTGTCTATCGAAAGAAAAGGGGAGAGAAAGTTTAGTAGGCGTGAAGTAAAAACGGTGGCGGTATATAGCAAAATCTAAAAAAAAAAAAGAAATGCGTTTGCTTTGTAGCGATGCTGTCTTAAAATCGTATCTGAAATAGCCGAAAAAACATTTGCAGATTTTATTATTATTATTATTGCTATTACTATTATTATTTTTATCAGTATTGTTATTATTATTATTTTCAATTGTCATTGTTTTAAAGTAGGTAGAAGTTCTGGAATGCTGAGTGGGAAACCTGACGAGACGCGGTAATCACAATTAGATGTAGTCTTTTATATCTCAGTAGTTGAATGATAAATTGCTTATTAGTGGGATCTGATTAACATCATGAAGAAGATACCGCAGGGAGGTAACCGCGAGTTCACCGCGGCGAGCAGGGATGTTCAGCTATCACGTTCCGAGCGCAGTGGCGTCCATGTGGCGAGTGAGTACCCCGAATGCCACACGTCATCTGTAGCCTGACATACAATGCCGTCGCCGGATATTCTGCTGGTCGCTCGGGTTTTGTATGAGGGCACGCGAAAGCATATCGTCCAGCTCACCTGTATCTGTCTACCTAGGCGCCCACGTGAGCACGTAGATATCTCCCGTTCTTATATCAAAGAGTATGATGTGCTACTAGATTTATCACCCGTAGTTAGGGCTGTTTCGATGATTTATTTAGTATGGAATTCAAAGAAGAATATCGCAAAAATTGGACTGTTTCTCAATGAACAACATGTGTTTTTTTTCCCTTTTTGTTCAGGCATAGATGCTATAAATTTACTGAGCGACAGAAAAGTCACTAGTCTTTTTATTCTCCCCTGTTGATATCGTTTCGGTGAATCTATAACTTTTTCCTGCATGGGTGTCGTGTATGCGATTAGCATTGTTGCTCAGATAACTGATCAGCTTTTTTTTTTTGAGGGGGAGGGGGGGGAGAAGAGAAACTGCAGTTGTGGTTGTTTTTGTTGTGTTTTTAATGTCACCCTCTGTGTTTGGTGTGTATGAAACTAGACTTTGGAAGATTTTTAACCTATATTTTAGTTCGATTTGTGGAACAGTGAAGGGACAGTCAGCCCACGGTTAGTCTTGTAAATATAATCATAGCAGAAACAACCACAACAACAACAACAGCAACAACACAATACTCAGTACCAGATGCATTTCCATTTCTTATGTGTTCACATTTTGATGTGGGCTCATGTTCATTATGACAGCGTAGTGTTTCACCACCTGCATTTCTTTCACCTACACTTTACATGGGGAACTGCATTTTGTTTGGTGATTGGGCTGAGTTTGTGTTTGACAATACTCATTAGTACCACTCGAATTGGCCTCACGCGAGCAGATATTGGTTTTACTAAATGTTTTAACTCTGGTGATTCATTCCACAAATTGGCCTATTGTTTTCTTGAAATGTTGCCCGAGATGAATAGGCCCTAGAAGCCACTGAATTTCTCTAAA
Source organism: Peronia verruculata (assembly GCA_038406235.1). Lineage (NCBI taxonomy): Eukaryota > Metazoa > Mollusca > Gastropoda > Systellommatophora > Onchidiidae > Peronia > Peronia verruculata. The sequence goes on from JBCAUA010794449.1 coordinate 7,632, forward strand.
CGATGTCTGTGAATATCTTCTGGGCACGGTATTTTTTCTTTTCTTTTCTTTGGAAAAGGGGGGGGGGGCGCTATCCTGAGAGAGGGTAATGAAAGCAAGCTAATATGAGATAAAATTTTTAAACAAGATAACAGCTCTCTTCAAACAGAGAAAAATTAAGCTTGTACAAGACATTGGCGAGGAAGAGTTCACTAAATGCCCGGAAATGGTTTTTGGAACAGGAGTCCCTTGTCCCCAAGGCAAATGTGCTACAGGAAATGAATGATTCTACTCGTGCAGTGAGAATAGTGAGGCTCGTGAGAGTGGAATTTCTTGCAATCGATGTAGTTGTTGAGGGGGAGGAAGGAAATACCCAGATGGAAAGATTCTAAAATCCCATGAGCTGTCATAATATGCAAGATCAGAGCAAACCTCTATCTTTCATTTGTCCTGTGCCTCATTTTCTTCTTTCTTTCCCTCAAAAATTATAGAATAAATTATATCGAATTAGATCTGATGTTTTTGATGAAATCTGAAACATTTGCAGGTCAAAGTATCAGACAGTGCTTTTATCTGGTATTGTTTTGGTTGCTGTAAGAACAAAAAATGTATACTGATGCAATTAATCAAAGAAAACCACGAGTTTGATTTTATAAATAGTTCTCTATCTAGTTTAATTTTATGAACATAATACGTTAACGGAAGTTCGCTTGTCGTTTATTTGTTTGTTTGTTTGTTTTTAAATGTCCACACTAAAATCGTTTTGTTCCCTGCCTTTGGGCATTTTAAAGCTAAGTTTTTTTGTTTTTTTTTGGTCTATATCCTGGGTACCTCAAGGTCTTCTCTCCATCTATAAGTACTCTCTTAACATGCATTCTTAACTTCCGTGTTATGTTAAGTGCATGAGACGCTGAGCAACGCTGGAAAGGTCACTCTGTCGAATACATTGCTATAAGCAGGAATAGATCTACCTCCTGTCGGAAAACAGTTGGTTTCCACAGGTCACCCACTTCTTCTCCAGGCCCGGCTCTTGAAAGAGCTGCCATTCTATAGGAAATGAAAATATCTGGAGATCCCAGGTTTCAGATGATTTGAGGGGATATATTTGTTTATCTGTCAGGAAGTTGAGAAAGAAAAGGCAGTTTGTGTAAGAATGTGATGTCAGAAAAGATGGGTCGTGAAGGGCTTGTCGCAGAAAACAGGATGCCGAAAGTACGGAGAAGCCGTGCTTTAGTTTGTTCCTGAAATGAAGATAAGAGACGTATCTTCAGAGTTGATTTTTTGTAAAGCTATTCTAGATCCACCGAATGCTGTGTCAAGAAATATGTATATAATCATAATAAAGAACAAAGTAGTATATTTTTGGAGCGTCCTTAATGCTGAAAGGAAATGAATGAAATGATGGATGAAAGCATACTTTAAAAGAAAAAGGCAGTAGAGATATAAAAGAAGAGAAGGGAGCTCTGTGAAAAATAGTCAAAGAGAGAATAGATGAAAGAAATGGAGAAATAGAGAAAAAGAACACAACTCACAAGGGCAAAAGAGCGAGAGTGTGTGTTTAATGGTTATTGGTTGGCGGTGGGAAAAGGAACACCGGGTCAAAGAGAGGGAAGTAATGGACCGGCGCTTCGGCAATGGCCTTGATGGACAGTGCAAGTGCTCGATAGTATGGTGGGTTTGGAAGGGGGAAGATCGGGAGGGGAGGGGGGGATTTGAGAATAAGAAATACAAATGGTTCGAAGTCTCTTTTTACTCTTATTTTCTATGTTAATCACTGTGCCACATGTAAAAGGCGAGGCATGTTCTGGTTTGCTCCTTCATTGTCCTTCGAAACACACACACACACACACACAAATGAAAACGAAATATAAAACTACGTCTAAAGCCAAAGAGTTAAGAATATCTAATCACACAGAGGTTGTGATTTAATATATATCTTTACTCAAAATTTAAGTTTGATCACTCAGTTCCAAGTACTTCCACTCCTAATTTACCTGGTTGTATTGAGAGTTGTGATGAGTCATTACTAAAAGTCATTTTTGACTGATTGAGCAGGCTATTTTTATGTGTTCGCTCCGACAGTTAAGAACACAATAGAGATAATTGGGAGATGTTTTAGACTCGTCGATCCGTCACTTCCGAAAATTATTTTCTTCTGAAACGTATGCCGGCAGGCGAGCCAATTTGTCTCTATTCATTTTGCCGGTTTCGCATAAAGAGCAGCTCTGTTTCAAAGTACCGTAATTAGGAAAGTGACATATATCTGGCCCAAAATAGCTGACTTTTCTGTGAGAATGTTACATATTCCATTGGATCTCAGTGCCTCGAGAGCTTTTGAATAAAAGAAGAAAGTGCCTTAGCTCAACTCAAAACAATGTTGTTGTTTTTGGCTGATGATTTCAAGTATAATTAAACATATTGTTATAATAATGTAGGACAGATAAAATTGTTTGGCAGAACTCATCAATATAGAATTAGGAGATATTGTACATGTCTAGGTCTTGTGTTACGAATCGATACATTTGTATACTTATATATTCGGTTACATAATTAATCGGTAGAGAATTCCAGTTATTGAGGCCGTGAGGGGGAGAGAGAGAGAGAGAGAGAGAAGTGGGGAGGGGGTGGTGAAGGGGTGAATGAGACAACCTAGTTCTTATTAAACTGGTGATTTGGTTTTGTCCTCTGCATAGTCTAAATTATATCACATATATAGGCAGGTCGTAGCTTTGTTTCCTGGAATTATGAACGTATTGGAACTGTAAGCGGCCTAAGGTAATCCGGATCGACAGACCCATCTTGGGCTAATTCACATGGCTCAGACAGGCAGGCACAACAAGTTGCTGTTTGTCTGGTGCTTAAATAAATGGTCAGCAGGCGGACAGACCTTGAAATATTGTCAGTCCGAATGCTTTATGGTACCAATAGTTGACAACACGACATGTGGACAGACTCCTACTAGCGGGTTATACGTCTCACGTTGCGTTTATAGCCGTTGTTGTTGTTGTTGTTGTTGTTGTTGTTGTTGTTTGGTGGGGGGGGGGGGAGGTTGCAACCTAACTTTATTCGCATGTCTGATAGGTTACGCGCTATTCAGCGATATCAAATATTGCTGGGCTTATTTCTATCGGATAGGATGAAATACATTTTTTTCTGTTCGATGATGTAAAATACAGATGAGATTCTTACTATTGGACATCAACTACTTCTGTGCTTCATCTTATTAAGTGGGATGTAATACCGCTATTTTTCTAATCGGAGCGACAATTGCAAGTGTTTACTTTAATCTTTGCAAGAGCATGAGAGAGTCGTTGAAGAACAGAAAAGAAAAAAGCGGAAACTCACTATATCAGATTATAAGCAGCTGGGTCAAGCAGCATAGTGCTGATTAATCAAGTTGCGACCTTTGAAGTCATTTTGTCATTATTGACTCCTTTGATTGTAATAATGTAGGAGATTGATAATATGAGATGAGCCGACTTCGCTTATCTTTTTTCCGTCCAGATATTTTATATTTTATATGCTTATTATGTGATTGGAAGGTGTTAAAGGGGGATTAGGGAGGGGAGGATTTTTGTGAATTTTACATGATCCTACTATGATTTATAAGTAAACATTTTCAGCAGAAATTTAGAAGAGAAAATTTTAATATGACTTTCGTCAAATCGTTTGAATATTCTTGTCCCTTGTCTGAAAACTAAAGAAACAACCACGCTCATGCCGTACTTATGGTGGCTGATTTTTCTTTCTTCTCGTTTTAAAAAGGGGACTTGTGTCAGAATCAGAATCAGAGGATTGTGTGCTTGATGCTACGGATTGTAATTCTATTCTCTTACCTTTGGCAGTTGTTCAGATGAAATGTTAAGATGTTGTGATTATTTCTTATGCCATTTCTGAAGTTGTCCCAGATATTGTCTTCTTCTTCTTCTTTTTTTAAATACTGTCTTTCTTTCTTTCAATCTCAGTCTCCATTAGCCCTGTTGTTCTTTCTCTTTCTCTCTCTATTTGTGCTAGTGCAAATTGAGAGAGCTGCCTATCACGTTCTTTGTTGACAAGTTTGCACATTCATTGTTTCATTTTGTGCAGGTTATCATCAACGTGATCGACATTAACGACAATGAGCCTGTATTCACACACAAGCAGTACCGCGCTAATGTCTCTGAGGACGCTGAGATGGGCAGCCCTGTCATACGGGTGACAGCTAATGATCGAGATGGCAACAAAAAGCTGCTCTATACCATTGAATCTGCCGCCTCCACCCGGTCCCTGGACAAGTTTTCCATTGGAGCTAAGAACGGTGAGGCTATTTTCTCTTCGGGAGATAAGCATTTGAAGACTCCAGTGGAAAAACCAGACAAGTCACATTTTCTACAAAGGGAGAAAAACAGAAAGTTTAGAAGTCTATAGTTTTTCACTGTATACCCTTTTAAAAACTCTTTTTTGTTTTGTTTTGTTTTTTGTTTTTTTTCAGTGGAACTTACCTGGTTTTTCTGAATTATTGTTCTGGTTAACAAATCTTAGCAGTGTGCTTTATAATTCAGAGCAACAACTCGTTTTTCATAGAAATGTGACTTCTCTGGTTTTTCCACTGGAGTCTTCATTTCTGGTTAGTGCTGACCAGTACTTCATTTGTAACTGAAATTCCATTTTTAAGAATGGTCTTGTTTGTCTGGCATAGTTCCCAGCCACAGAGGGGGAAATTAGTAGGAATAGAGGAAAGGATGGTTGGAAAATATAGATGGAAAATGATAAGGGAGGAAGACATTAAACAAAAAATGCAGAAGCGTGTGTTGGGAGGGGGGATGAGGGGAGGCAGAGGGGAAAGAGCTTTTACTACTACTATGAATATGATCAGATATTTTCTTTTTCACTCTTATCGGGAGTCAGAATGGTTGAATAGGGAGCAGTTTTGACATTCTCACACTAGCATGTTATACTGAAGAGTTTATTAACAAAAATAATTTTATAAAAGCCTATTTCAGCCGCTGGACCAGAACTTAGTGGGTAATAAGTTTGAGTGAAAAGAGAACTGGATCATTCTCTGAACTTTTTCTGTGCTAGAAGTTTCATTAGCCCATAATGTTATTTCCTTTAACATTGATATTTATCAACATTAGACAATCAAACGTTCAGGTTCATTTACCCAGAATTTGTGGCATTATTGATAAAATAGAAAAAGGGAGATGTGAAGACGAACTATTTTTTTTTTTAAATCTTACTGTATGATTATTGGCAGTCAAAGAGTTAATCCTGTCTTTGAGAAGTTTTCTATATGATCCCTTTATGAACTGTTCCATTGACACATACTATAATTTGCATGATGTTGTATCCCAGGTGTTATTGTTGTGTCCGGATCTCTGGATCGTGAGGACTTGTCCCGACATCTCCTGACCGTGATGGCCCGTGACCAAGGGGTGCCATCCAAGCGCAGCTTCGCTCGGGTGGAGATCAACATCCTGGACCACAATGACCACGCCCCTCGCTTCCTGACCAGCTCGGTCAAAGGTCAGGTGTACGAAACTGCTGCTGTTGGGACATCGGTGGTCCAAGTCATGGCTATGGATGCTGACAAAGGACCAAATGCAGAGCTGACCTACAGCATTGTCTCAGGTGAGACTTGTTATAAGCTGTATAGTTAGTATATTCCATGTCAGTACTTTTATTTTTGCAGACTTAACTAACCAAGATTTTGACATTCAGAAGTGTAGGCATCTATACTTGCCTTTTCCTACAGTAAGTCAACTTATTTGATATTTGAAGTCTTCCAATACCATGTTTTTCTGTTCAGCTACAATCTTCTCAACGAATTACGTAAATATTTAAGCTTTCAGAAATGTAAGCTGTGTTTGTCTATATGAATGTTTCCAAGATATACTTCTTTGGTAAATCTGCTGTATGGTTAATCTAGTTCATGTAACAATTTCATGTACTGCTAGCTCTCTGAAATTCGTAATCGAAGACTTAGTAACGATTGTCCTCCAAAATCTAATCAGACCACTTTCAACAGCCTTCTACACTTTGTGAACCCGGAAATTTTGTACCATTTTTCATCACCTTAAGAAAAAAGTTAAATGCTCATGTTTATCATTCTCTCATTCCATAGGAAATGCTGATAATACATTTGCAATTGATGAGCATTTGGGCATCATATCAGTGAACAAAGAGCTGGACAGGCGTGTCCATCATGAATTTCTGATGGTTGTGACAGTCACTGACCAGGGCAAACCACCTCTGTCCAGCACTACGTCAGTCAAGATTACCGTCACAGTCTCCACTAACTCCCCTCCCAAATTTCTCCAAGATGAATACGCAGTTCAGCTTCAGGAGAATTTACCAGCGGGTACGGTTGTAACTGCAGTGACCACAGAAAGCTTGTCCACTGTCGTCTATTCTATCATAGATGGAGACGATGGAGGCTACTTCACAATCAATCCAAACTCTGGTGTGATCTCCACCCAGATGCCCATAGACTTTGAGGAGATGCAGTTCTTCAACTTGACTGTTTCAGCCACAAATATCGTGTCCAGCAGCCAAACGGTTAATGTTGTAGTTCACATTGTAGATATAAATGACAATGCTCCAGAATTTGTCAGATCTACCTACATTGGCAACATCAGCGAGTCTGCCTTGCAAGGCTCTATGGTTCTGGACAACTCCAGGTCACCTTTAGTAGTCCAAGCTACTGACAAGGATTCAAACAATAATGCTAGACTCTTCTATAAGATTCTCAGCCATGACGCCCAAAAGTACTTTGCCATTGATCCCAATACAGGAGCCATCCGCACTGTGGCATCACTCAATTTTGAGACCAGGTCTTTCTTCAACTTCTCAGTACAGGTGAGTGACATGGGGGATCCTCAGCTCCAGGCATATCAGACTGCGACAGTGCTCATCCATGTGGAAGATATCAATGACTGTCCGCCCAGGTTCACACAGCATACTTACCAAGCGCTGGTAGTCCTGCCTACCTACTCAGATGTCACAGTGGTGCAAATCCATGCTGATGATCCTGACACTGTCTTTGATAAACCCCTCACCTATAGAATTGTTGAAGGGAATCAGGAGGGGGTCTTTGGCATTGACTCCAAAACGGGCATAATTTCTGTAGTCAATGAAACTCTTTCAAAAGACAGATATGAGCTGAATGTGCAGGCAACTGATGGGAAGTTCACCACAGCTGCTCGCGTCTTCATCACAGTTCAGCATGAAGGGGAGACAACACTCAAATTTACAAAAGATGTGTAAGTAGCTGTTGTCCCAAATCTGATTATATTGATATGGCTTTCTGTTGATATAGTCTACTTGCCACATACAGTATGAGAAATCTACATTGTACATCTGATTTTGTAACTAAATTTGCAGTTTTGTCAGAACTGATATAAGAGAATATGTCTCACCATTCATCATTTTGTTGTAGGCTTATCCTTATGTCTTTAAATATACTGATGAAGGTTTTTAAAAGTAGTGAATGTAATTGTTGTGTAGGTTGTCTTGTGCTTTCCAAGAATTCCATTATTTAGATATCTCTGATGTGAAAATAAAACCTAACTTTGCTGTTTAGTTTAGTGAAATACATTTTTTTTTTACCATCCACAGACGTAAGGATGTGCAATTTATGAATATGAGTAATTGTTTTATTGGACAATTTGATTATATTTATGTCTGTTTTGTCCTACAGATATAGTGACAGGTCAGTTGTGAATCTGAGTCAAATGAAATTCCTTAAATAGTTTGATTGTAATTTTCATCTATTTCATCCCACAGTTACACTGCATCAGTACCTGAAAATACAGCTGCTGTCACCCAGCTTACCATCATTCAGCCCGTTGGCCTTGACATTGGCAGCCATGTGCACTTCACCTTGCTCAACAACCATGACCTTTTCACAGTGGGTCAAACTTCTGGAGTGCTCTCCACAGCTGGCATTGAGTTTGATCGGGAACAGAAGGATAATTATACAGTAGTGGTTAAGGTAGGTCCAGTCCTGAGTCTGGAAGGCCACATAGGGCCAATCACTAGTATGAATAATGGTATTCATGAAAATTTCACACATCTTTATACCTCTCCTTGTCTTGTGGATTTTTGTTCACAACTTTCATAATTTAGCATTATGAAGTTTTTCTTTTCTACATACTTATGGAGGGTGAAGTAAAAAAGATGAGCAATTATGAAAAGAATTCTTACATGGTCTGGATATTTGTAATTTGTTAAGATCATTGCAATTAATAATAATTTCAGTTTCTTTGATTTGTGCTTTCATCATAGCAATGTAGTTCTCTTTCTAGCATCGAGTGATAATTTGTCTGCAAGTTGCTCATAATATTTTGTGAATTACCTTATTTTTGTTTTCTTTGGCCTCCACAGGTGGAAGACACCAGTGCCCAAGAGTTGTCTGCCCATGTGGTGGTAATTGTGCACATACAAGATAAGAACGATAACCCACCCATGTTCCTCAGTCTGCCCTACCACTGCACAGTGTCTGGGGATGCTAAGGAGGGAGAAGTCATTCAAGTGGTAAAACATTAACATTAGCATTTTGCTGGTAGTGAAGAATGTAGACCTGTAAGTTTTCCGACAATGGTTGGAATTCTGACAATCTGCGAGCTAATAAATTTTCCGACCACATGCGCAAATGCATCGAAAAGGCTGTTATTTTGGTCAGTGAAAAAAGTTAAGACAATCTTATAAGGGGCCACTTACAGGTCTAAGAATGATTAAGTATATACAAAGACATTTGCTTATTCCAAAGCTGTACATTTTGTGTTCTATTATTCAACACTCTTAGGGAGTGAAAGGACAACATAGGGTATCAGGAATTTAATATCTGGATAAGTTTAAGTTTTATGTTAGTCTACATTATATTTTAATTTGAGAAATGACTGAAGAAATCCTTGATGCAATATTCCATATTACAACATATTTAATCATACTGATCAAAAGAGACTGATGATAAGCATCAAAGAATATAGTTTATGTACATTGACATTCCTATGTTGCCCTTTCCCTTGGTAATCAGCTTCCAGGAAAATGGATGACATAGTGGTGAATATCTTGTCAAAAATTGGTAGTACTTTCAATGTAGTAACTGCTAAAAGCTGTAACTGAGTTTCCGCTATCTCTCCAAAATACATAGATAATAATTCCATTTTATAGAAAGTTATTGAAAACACTTCATTCTGTTTCAGGTGCGAGCCAGTGACCCAGATATTGGTGACAATGGCAAAGTGAAATACTCACTGGCAGACACACAAGGTGACAGATTTGCCATCAACCCTTACACACAGGAGATTGTTGTCAAACGGCTGCATGAGCGGGACCATAACAAAGAAATGGTCCTCAAAGTGGTGGCTCAAGACCGCGGTAAGCTTATCCTAATACTGCCACTGAACTGCTGGAATGTCAATATCTTTAATGAAGTCATATTGTATTCTTGTTTTAAGCAGTGACAACCTATACCATAAGATGATACAATGTAAATACCATGCTGCTACTTTGTACACTGTTACATATTATGAATTTCAAGGCGAAGTCTGAAAAGCGAATGTTTTTATGAGATCAGTCTTTGAAACAATGAGATTAAAGTCTTAAAATTATGAGTTGTGATCTCTGTGGTGTTGTGTAATTAGTGACTGATAAATTGCAAATCTCTGCACAGAGATATTCTATAATTAATTTGAAAGAAACAAACAAACAGTGATTTTCAACAAGATACATGGCTTGAAAGTTCACAGAAAATTCAGACTGATAGCAAAATAAAATCAGATTATAGTAATCTGTCTGAAGCAGAGGGAACAATTTTAATTGCTCTGCAGTATGCTCTTGGTTTTATCTTTGACAGTCTGCTGTATCAACCATTAGAAGTATGTCTCAGGTTTTAATAACCATCTCCTGATCAAACAAAGGTAGCAAGTGTGTAGAGATATTTTGTAGATAGATTGCTGTTTGACTTTATCCTAACAAGAATATGTTGTTGGTTCCACCAGGTTCTCCACCTCTGACTGCCGTGGCTGCCATCCATGTCCACATCATTGACAGCTCCAGTCCAATGTTTGAGCAGGCCACCTACGAGGCCAGTGTGCCAGAGAACGTAGATCTCCACACCCCAGTCAGTGCTGTCAAAGCCATCTCACCTCATGGGCAAAAACTCATCTACTCCATCAGCCGAGGGGACAAGTATGGGGATTTTGCTCTGGACTTTAACACAGGTGGGTGATATACCTAGCTGTGATTTTATGTCATGCCTACCAAGTTATCTCACAGAATCATTTTTGTAAGCCGATGATCATATATGAAGGTGAAAAAACTTCACTCTACTTACTCTTCATCGCCATATATCCTGTATTATTTCCTACTTTTCTCCCAATTCCACGTCTTTTTTCAAACATGCCTGCCAGGAAAGGTGAATTTGAGTGCATGTCACTTTATCTTTTCCGATGTTTAGTTATGTCACCAAACCCTGCAGATTTAGAGCGTTGGGATTTACCCCAGCTTGAATAACTGTGCTGTGGTCTAAACTTCTAACAGTGAATCATCTGACTGTTAGCAATTGGAAGACATCTGTAATATAAATAGGCAGAAATGGTGGTCATTATGAATCGGACCACTAAGGGGTGGAATTTTTTCCATATCCATTAGAAAGGAGAGCTGAATACTAATTATACAAAACTCTTTCAGTGGCCGAATTAATGGTATTCAATGCTTCTAATATATGAACACAATCAATGTAAAGAACAGTTTTGAAAAATTAGATAATATGCTTCCTGTGACAGAGCTGGATGACAGGTTGGTATGCACCTAGAAAAGACGTATGTCAACAAACAATAGATGGAGCAATTTGCTTTAATTATAGGATTCTTCTTGTTCAGCTGTTTTCTTGGAAATGTGTTGTTGGCAGCTACAAACCTCTTGTAAACCAAAAAAAAAGTACTGGCAAAAACGATTTACTCCATTCTCTCCTCAGTGTTTCATAAAAGACCTCAGCATGAGAAAATTTTCACTGCATCCACTTGTCTGAGTTCTCCCAATGCCCTCTCATTTGCTTATGTAGTATTTGGCATTTTCGGGAAGAATATTTTTCTCATTTGCTTAGTCCATTTCTTTCTTACAAAGGCATTTTGTCATACAGACCTCAGAGGTCTTCCTTTCAGGCTTTGATCTTAGACATCTTGGTTAATGCATTTATGACAACTTGTGTCCCAAACACACGGGCAGTGGCTTCAGGTTGATGATGGGCTTTGTTCTTGTAGATTTCATCCATGAAGTTTGGCTTTATGTTTTGCAGTCATTACTCTGATTCTGAGATGCGTATTTTTTTATATCCTGTATGAGACACTTTAACATTGGTATGGTGTGAGAGGCCATATGGTTTGATTTTGGCAAACACATAACTGCATTCACATTTTGCAAGCTTGGGGAATGGGTTTTTTTTTTACCAGACATATTTTGCACCTTTTAAAGTTTGTCACATGAAATTCAGATGTTAGTTGTGTGTGAATTTTAAATGGCTTTTTGTGCATTTGTATTTCTTTGCAGTGTTTGATTGATTATAGTGTTTGCTTTTCAGGAATTTTATGTAACAAAATAAATATGAAGAGAAGTTTCTCTGCATTAGAAATAAATCTTTTTCAAAATAAATCTGCAAAACATCTTGTAATGATGAAATTGATTCAAGACATTTTCCTATTCATTTTTTACATCAAACTGACCATTCATGTACATATGGCTCTCTTTAGACATGGAAAGACATGATCCATGTAAGTATATTGAAAATTTCCAAGACTGGTTATTGTTGTCAGCAGCATTCCTTTGATATTTATTTATTTTCAGTGTTTCCGAATGTCTTCTTTTTCATTGTTTTGTACTTAAAAACAGTCTTTATATTGTTGTCCTCATAGAAATCTCCCTTGATAACGCTGTCAGTTCATTAAAGAGCTTTCTTGGTAATGCAATGACAACAGAAGCATTTTAGATCCTGTGAGATTAATTTATAATACATAGGTAATTGTGTTGTTGTTAATTAATTTATGAAAACAATGACATAATTATGACATGCAAAGGCCTTGTTGATCTGCAATAATTAACAGCATCATGAATGACATAGATCAACCAACATTTCCAATCTCTCCAATGAGTTAACTTTATTCTGAAAATAACTGGCAAACTTTAAGTGAATGTATTTGAGGACTATATGTCATGAAAAGGAATTGTACGTTTTAAACACTTGCACATAGTTAGCCAGATCAAATCAAGGTTAGTGATATTACCTTTAAATGTTTTCTTTGCCTTTTTTCTTTTTATTTTTTGTTATCCACCCTTGGATTATGGTTTCTTATGATCAATTTTTTAAAAGTTTTCATCTCTTGTCGGCTACATTTCATTTAGAAGTGATGTCTGTTGTGGGAGTTTTCAGTTTCTGTTGATCAGATCAACATTGACTTTAGCCACAGTGCTAGTTCCATGAAGAACATTTGTCTCGCAACCAGTCAAAATGAGGACGTATGTCAATTTTTCACCATATGGAGTTTTCGGTATCATGTGAAAGCTTATTTCATACCCTTTCAGATAGTGAAAAAAGTTTTGAACTAACTCTATTCTAGCCAGAGATATTGCAGTTTAAAGAGGCAAAGGGGGACTACTCAGCCATGAGCGGAATTCCGAGTAAATCGAGTTTAAATGAACGGCTGTACACATAAATCTACATGCCTACCTCATAAAAAACCTGATTTTAATCAAGTAATATGTATAAATCGAGGGTAAAGCTGATACTGTCTTGTTTAAAAATGAATGCACTTTCGATTTCTGCAATAAAAAATATAAAAATCTGACCCCCGTCATCATATTCGTAGCCTGATTTCTCCGTTCTAGCCCAGCGACTTAAGTCTCATTTCGACTGGCTGCGAGACATTTTTTTTTTTAAATGATGTGATTAGCTTTTTATAAATAATGTGGAACTGACAATTAAAATAACTCCCAACTTTTGGGCTACAGTTTTACTTTCTTTTACCAGGCATCAAACATGTTATCTGAAAATAACATAATTATAATTACAGAAAATAAATAATCCTAAAATAATAAAATAATGCCAAGTATAGTTAGTGGACATGTTGTTGTGCTATTTTCCCTTCCTTGTCAAAGTCTTAGAACACTACGTTTTCTTAGTTCAATTTGGAAATAGATACAGTGAAAAGAATGTTGTTACACTTGTTGTTTTTTGTTTTGTAAGTAGATTATAAAGTTCTTGATTTTGGATTTTTTTTTTTTTTTAGCACTGATGTTATTGAGTTTAAGTTTCATTGACTGTGCATGCTGCAGGAAGAGTATCAGAAAACTGAGAAATGTTTAGAGGGAAACTGCTTGGTGGTATCAAAATGTTGAGGACAGACAATAGAGGCGGTGAAAACTTAGTGATAGTGAAATGTTTCAATCATGTACAACAGTCATTTCTGTGTAAAAATTATTTTTACTTCCATCTTATATCAGATAACTTGTAAAAGATCTATTGGCTCTTATAAATGCACATTATTTTTGACAAAAGAACTTTTTGAAGGATGTTCTTGAGTGACATAAAAATATTTTTTTACCAAGAGTCAATTTTATGTCAATTTTAATTAAATACTCCTTGTAATTCAAAAGTAAATGATCTCTCATCATGTCAAAAAAAAAAAAAGCCCGAAGGTGATTCAGATGAAATGAATGTCAAATAAATTTGAATGATTTTCACCCATGTATTAATTGCATAAATACGGTGATTTTGCATTGCTTTGCATTTTTGTAGCATTGCTTTGCATTTTTCCACTTCAATTTCTTGACATGTTGCATGAACTTGCCTGAAAAACATTATGTATATAGAGGTCAATGCATTTCTTTGTTGGTATAAGATACAAAATGTTTAAAATTGTAGTGATCATAAGTTATTGAGAAATGGTGTCTTTGTCTTTTTAAACTGCATGTCTAGGGGAATGATGAAAAAGTTTGAGTACCTCAAAATCTATGTTGGCTCAGTATAAAGTAAAACTTTAGAGAGAAACCCCTCCCCCTCCCTCCACCCTCCCCACCCCACCCCCACCCCACCCCACCCTCACTCCAATGCCACCTCTTGATTAGAAAGAAAATTAAATTGAAAAGGTAATAATATTCATTCTGACGAGTTTGTGTTTACTGTGACAAAGATTTCTGTTTGCTTGGAAAGAGGAAGACTTATCTGTTTCAAATATTGATTGAAATGATTGGAGAATTACCACATAACAAAGTTTTGACAATTAATATGAAAACATTTACAGGTGTCACATTTAGCTCTCATTGAATCCCATAGTCACTGTCCCACCTCCCCTCGTTGAGACATTGTATGACATTTCAAAATGCCAAAGGATAAAGACATAATGCAGTTATTACTGGGACCAAAATGTTTGGTCATATCGTCAGTAAGTTTTGACATTCTAGATGTAGGTTGATAGAAAAAAATGTCCATCAGTAAAGTGTTGTTGAGCCTGAAACCTTGACCATATACTAAGATTGCTTAACCTACATGTCAGTAGAGTTATTTATTGTCAGAACTTAGGTGAAATTAGCAAGAGTAAACAAAGAACATCATTTTTTTTTTTAAATTGTGGTTGCTGAACAGTGGTATTGGATATGGGAGAGTTTAAACCATAAAATCAGGACTAAAGTTTTAGACTGCTTTGTAACAGCAAGAGAATAAGCATGTGTCATGTAAATGCTAACAGCAACCGGCAAAGAATGATTTTTTATTTCTTGTCTTTGTATATCCATTGTTATGTTAGTTAGTTTTACAGGCAGTTTAAGACCACCATTTGAGATAACACTATTTTCAGGAGAAGTAAAGGAATTAAAGTACAATTTCGAATCTTTCTTTCCTCTCTGGTGATGACATTTGTTTTCACACTATTCCATAATGGCCAAAAAAAAAAAAAATACTAATACATGCATCATTGAATATCAAATCGAGCTAAATAAACTTTAGGTGTGATAACTATACAAGATAAGTTTATATAGGGCAGAAACGAAATACAGTGATACATACAGATCCAGACAAAGCTTGGGGCAGCTCTTTGCTGATTTTTCAAACAAAAAAGGAGTGTAAAAAAGTTTTAGATGTGCTTAATTTTCAAGATGACAGTACATGCAGGCCTGGTGCTATTTTTACTATGCAGAGGACCTATATTTCTTAAATGTTATCAAACTAGTAGTTATTGTGAGGATTATGAGAAAGAATTTCAAAGATTCCTTATGAGAAAGCAACATTAGATACTTTATTATTTTCTACTCAGAAATCAGATCAAGTCAGCTTGGAGTACTTTCTTCAAGATCCCTTTGCTGTTCCCTTTAATAAATGAAGAGGTGACACAATGAAATCAGATGCTCGTCAGACTGAGCCAACCGGAGACGTGTTTTTCAACAGTGAATGAATTTTTAACGCATTTTTTTTTCTTCATGAAACCCTTCTACATCAATCTGAAAATGCATTTCAGAGTTCAGTTTACTAAAATAAATAGAATAAAAGCCCAAAACTTGTAATTTAACAGCATGGCCTAACAAGGGTTAATAGGGATTTACAACAGTGATCGGCAGTTTTCTCAATAAATTCAGCTGCAGCAACAGGTCACCCTATTGTCTTTAATAGCAAATATCTTAACTTCTACTCTAGGTAGAACAATCATTTTTTAATACACTGAAAGAGAAATGAATTATCTTTACGGTGATACCCATAACTCTACATGCCCAAAATTTGACGAGAGCCTGATTTCATCATGTGGCATCTCAAATTGTGTTGACGTTTTTTTTTCTGTTTCCTTTTACCTTGTCTCAAGGGCAGTGTGTCAGCAATACTTCTCTTTTTATCACGGTCACCTATGACCAAAACATGTGGGAACAATACTGATATTTCAGTTTATTAATGTTTGTCATTCTTGTTCTTATTGAAACATAAAAGATTTAATGTGGTATGCATTTTATCTCTGTTTCAGGCTACCTGTCAGTTGTTGGGCAGCTGGACTATGAAGACAAAAAATTGTACAGTTTAACACTGCGAGCCAGTGATGTGTTTACCGGTAGCTATGCTGAGGCAACCATCAACATTTCTGTAGAGGTAACTGCTTTGTCATCCATTGATAGTACCATTTCTTGTCAAACACTGCAAATTCACAAAATCTTAACAGAGTGTCTATCTGGACCTAGTATTGCAATGAGGAAGCATAAGCAAATAAAATAGTTGCACCACGTAGTAAAGACGAAACAATTTTGTTTTGGCTCACACAGGGGAAGTTCTGTTAAGTTTTGAAGGGGAGAGGGGGTAAAGGGGGAAAGTCATTTTTTTCCCCCCCCCCCCCCCCCCGACAGCCCCAAATAGGCTCCAGGTCTAGCTGGGCCAATAGGTCCAAATAGACAGTGCCAAATCTTAATTTACTTTTCAATGATTGGCAAATAAATTTACCATTTTATGAAGTTATTCGTAAAACACTGCAGCATTTATACATTGGCTATATAACAATTACAGACGTCATTACATTTTATTCCTTCCTTGCCAGATGAAAATTTTGGTTGAGTACATGCATTTTTGAATAATAAAATCACAAACTAGTGTCACCCTCCATAGAATAACTGATTCAGAGGGGATACATTTTTATGAAAAATGTTTGATATTAATCCTGGTCTATGATGTCTCATTGTGTTTTTTTTTTCTATCTCATTAAAATTTTGGTCTAATTGTGAGTTTGTTTTGCTCATTTCCCTCCAGGATGTCAACGACAATGCCCCAGTGTTTTCCACCCTGCTCTATACTCACATCCTGTCTGAGGCCTCTCCTATTGGTACATCTATATTGAGAGTCAACACCACTGATGCTGACAATGGTGCCAATGCCTTGGTCCACTATGACTTAGCACCGGTTGCCCCTGGCAACAGAGACCCAGAAACCTTCATCATCAACTCTGAGACAGGGGAGATTATCCTGAGGAAGGCATTGGACCATGAGAAACAGAAAGAGTACAGCTTTTTGGCTGTGGCTCGAGATAGCGGGATGCCAGTTCTGAGCTCAACAGCTCAGATTGTTGTCAAGGTCAGTAGGCTGTTCACCTTTAAAAGCGTGGGACAGTTCCTGAAGTATAAGGATTTTAATATCCCAAAATAGTGTTGAACTTCAGCAATGGGAGAATAGTGTATCATTGTAGGTTGTGAGACATGTAATCCTTCATGACTGCGAGACAAAATGATAGATTGATATAAATTCCATAAAGGCATCCATCTTCCTCTTTTGTGCAGTCTTTTGTTGCTAATTCCAAATATATCAGAATTTCCAGAATCGTTGCGATAGTCAGGGAAAATTTGTTGCAAGATTCAGTTTCTCTCTTTATTGCTGAGCAAAATGAAAAACAGCTCACGTTATTGGAAATAGTTTCCTGACTGATGCCTGAAAGATAAATATGTTTTTTTGTTTTTTTTAAAAATAAATTTCAGGTGTTGGACCTGAATGACAATCCACCAGCTTTCACCCAGCCCTCCTACAGTTGCTATGTCAGTGACTCCGCAACTCGTGGGCAACTAGTTTTCAAAGTTGTGGCCCTTGATCCAGACGACTCAGATGCAGACAACCTCGCCTACAGCATTGTGGAGGGAAATGAAAAATTCACATTTAGCATCGATCCAGCCACAGGGATTATATCTCTGTCTGAGCAACGGCAGCCAATGCTGGAAGCTGCCTACACACTGAATGTGTCCGTGTCAGACCGAGTCTACACCAGCTTTGCTCGTGTAACGGTAGATGTTCGGAATGTGAATCGTCACACGCCAGCATTTGGCAAGGATACCTATGATGTAGTGGTTTCTGAATACCATGGCGTGGGTAAAAGCATTGCCACTGCTACAGCTACTGATGCTGATAGAGGGAATTATGGAATGTTGACATATTCCATTCTGGATGACGAAATGGCAAAGATTTTTAGCATTGATGCTGATACAGGTACGAAATTTTCAGCTTCCTTCCAAAGTGAGATATTGAGAAAGGACAGAATGCAAACTTTATGATTACTGATTGAAGAAATCAGTTTACTTCCTGGATTTTTATGATAAATTTCTTCATATGAGATCTTCTGAAACATTTTTATATTATCATTTATAGCAGATGGGAAATATATTTCTCTTTCGGTGTGTAGAATTTTCATAGGAACTAACTCCAGTTAAACTATGAGTTCACTGTTGACAACTAATAGAATTCTGTTCTGTTTGCAGTACTAAAATCTCAGTTTTGTTGTTGTTGTTGTTGTTGCTGTTGTTGTTTTTGTTGTTTTTTTTCAACTAAACACTTCATAGAGATTTTGTTTTTGGCAGAACATAATGTAATTAAGAACCATTATATTTTGGACATGTAGTAATAACATCAGGCAATCAACCAGCAACATGTGCATTGTGCTGCAGGTAATCTGTTTTCAAAAGTTAAGGATGATCAAGGCAGATATGTCTTGGCAGAGTGGGAAAGATCCTGGAACAATATATAATATGTCAGTCTTCCCTTGGCACTTTTAGCTGGACTAGAGGAGTAAAACACGTAGGAACCTGAATGAACAAAAAAATGCCTTTGGGTAACTGAAGGTTGTTTTTATCCAAACTGTAGACTATAGTTTAACTCTTTTCATAATTTTCAAAGAGCTAGTTCATAAAAGAATTCATTATAGGCCAAATGGCATGCAAAATTGGAATGAAAAAAGCATTAAAAGTTATTCTCTTTTCAGGTGAGATATTCCTCAAAAAGTTGCTGGACAGAGAGGTGAAGAACAAGTATGTTTTGCCAATAGCTGCCATAGACAACGGAGGCAAGATGGGCTATGCCTCAGTTATTGTGCGAGTGAGGGATGAGAATGACAACGTACCACAGTTTGTGATGGAGGCCTACCGGCTGAATGTAAAATATGATGCAGCTGTGGGCACAGTAATTGCTAGAGTGAGTGTCACCTTATGTGTTTCAGATATCGCACTTTTTGTTTATCCCTAAATGGCTCAGTGGTAATGATCTCATAAAAAAAGTCCTGGAATTGTTTAGGATTTGTAAATTGTTTTTCTTATAGGTTTTTGGGGGGGCATCTTTGAACTTTTGGTTCTTTTGTATTAATCATTTTCGCAGTAAATTTGAAGAAGGGGACAGAAAAACCTGTTAGAGTTCTATTTAGTTCACTCTTAAAAAGTAATTTGTTAATTTCAGGCCCTTTTTTCACAGAAGATATTTTCAAAGTGGGTTCAAATACAGCTTGTGTTTTATAAGTATTTAATGGTAATTGACAATTAACAAAAAGAGCTAAGGAATTTTTTCCTTCTATAGATGTTATCTGGAAGTTATTTAATTTGTTTCTGTGTGCAGATTTATAAATAACTATCATTTGGTGTTCATATATATATAGAGAGAGAATCTTTTAATTATGGAGACAACACACAACTTTTTATCTTTTATTAATGTTTCTCTGTGCAGATCAAAGCTGAGGATGGTGATGAGGGCAAGAACGGTGAACTGTTGTACATGTTACATCCTGGCAACGATCCCATGGTGGACAAGCTGTTTGAAGTCAATGCTTATTCTGGTGCCATCACGACCAAAGTTTCATTGACTGACTCAGGTCAGTATTTCCATCTAGACTTCGCAAAAAATAAAACGTATAATATCATAGCTCATGAACTCTCAATTTAATTTAAAATAATATCTAATAGCCCTTGATTTTTTTTGATATGGAATTATATTTAATATACTTTTTTTTACTTTCTGTTATCTAATCTGAATGGTATAGGCTGCACCTCACATCTTATTTTACATGTCATTTTAGCTTGCCAGTTAGGATCAAGTTTCTGTAGATCTTGTTTCAGTACAATTTCATGAATAATTTCTGTCTCTTGTAGAACTAATGGGGATTGTCTTGAAAACTGTGAAGTCTAAAATATATTTTGTCTTTATAGAACAATGGGTAAAATGTTTACCTTTAACTTTCTTGTATTTGTTCATCATAGAGAAGACTTATTGGAGTAGGCTGCAAAATTTGGCCAGGAAAATTATTTTATCCAACAATGAAGAAGGATATAGGGATATATCATGTTGATGTTTGTTGACAAATTCTCTGTCTCTCACTAGTCAACAAAGTGTTCCAGTTTTTTGTGCGAGCGACAGATCAGGGAGAACCAAGTCTAGAGAATCATGTCCCAGTAGAAATCTTAGTCACCGGAAATGACACTGGGCCGACCTTCTCTGAATCTAGCAGATTGTTCTTTGTGGATGAGAATGAAGCGGTACGTTGTGGATGGATTATAATGATAGTGATAATACAGTTGTTATTTTTTTTTGCTCATACAGTTTTTTTGTCTGTAGAAGATACTGTTTGTCATGCAAATTCTTTATCTCAATGCTCCAGTGCATGCAAATAACTTTTCTATTTAGTAACTTAAACCAGGGATCTGGGCATTAGCACTGGCATTTTTATGACAAAAACAAGCTGATTAGATGAATCTGTGGAGTCAGTTATGCCTTGATGAGAACATTTACAGCAGTTAATGGTAAATGAGATATTCGTCTATGCCAGCTGCTATTTTGTTGATAGTTCTTCTTCTGATACTTCAATAGCTATGGATTTGTGCAAAATGACTACAATGCAGATACTTTTTAGCAACTAGAGAGATTATCTCATAAAAATGCACAAATTTTTAGAAAACATGCAGATGAAATCTGATTCCACGTCTAGGAACATTTAAATGTGCTTATGCATGTAAGTCATTTCATCTTTAATCCTGTTGTGTGGCATTTGGTGAAAATATTTGTTTTGCCCGAAAGGCATATTCTTTCATTTCTATAATACTAAGGTGTTAAACACTAGACAAAGGAAAGTATATGTAAATAGAGTCTTACCACTTTTTATTCCAGTCTGGCAGCGTGATAGCCACAGTGAAAGGTCAGAGCATGTCTTCGATTTTCTACCGCATCATCCCCGGCTTCACCAACAGCACCAACAAGGCAAATACATTCACAGTAGACAAATTTGGGCAGCTCTGGCTAACTGGCTCACTGGACAGGGAGACCACTCCATCCTATACCCTGTCTGTGCGAGCGCAAAGCAACACATCACCTCCCCTTGTTGACTATATGGAAATTAAGATTCAGGTCAGTTGCATTTCAAGGGAATTTGTATTTTTATATTGCTGCACAGGAAAGAAAATGTAACAGACTCAGAAAATGATGATGTTTCAGTTTATAGACACAATTTTGCTTGTTACTTAGAAAGCTATTTCCTAGAAATGATTTTGGAAAAGGAAGTTATTTGTACACTTGATGAGAAAAGAAGGGAGCTATAAAACTGGAGATTCTGGTGATCATCATAGCTGTCGTTGGTGCAAATATCCTGGTTCTATTTTTCAGAGACAAAATGTTATAGTAACATCAAGAAACAAAGTTTGTTAAACTTGTTTTGTTTCCTATTTTGTTCTATTAATATTTGCAGAGCCATTAAAGAAGTGTTATGTTATATGTCAGAGACTGATATTTATAGTTGGCACATTTTTCCAAGGAGAAAATTTATAGACATGCATGTAAATGTTACCATTTCTTACTTGTAATCAACTTTGAATCTTTTTCTCAGGTTCGTGATGTCAACGACAATGCCCCATTATTTTCCTGTTATCCATACACTGCGACTCTACCTGAAGATGCCAGGCCCCAGCATCAGATCATTCAGCTCCAAGCCAGTGACCTTGACCTGGAAGTCAAACCTTTGACCTTCTCCTTTGGTCCAGGAATGACGGACATGGCCAGCATTTTCTCCATCGATGAGAAGACTGGCTGGATTGTCTTGTTGACCGAGCTGGACAGGGAAAAGCAAGACCAGTATAACTTGACTGTCATTGTATCGGACAACCCAGTCAGCACAGCTAGAAACTCTGGAAAGGGCCAGTCATTGACCTCCACCACAAGTGTCATCATCACCATTACCGACTGCAATGATAACCCACCGGTATTTAAACGGGACAGCTACGCGACTGCCGTCAATGAAGGAGCCCTGCAAAGTACAGTCCTCTTGACACTGGTGACGTCCGATGCTGACACAGGCGACAATGCTCAAGTGACGTATTACATCACTGAAGGAGATCAGCTCGGACAGTTTGAGGTTTGTTTTTCTGTCTTTTTTTTTTTTTCTTCTGAAAAGAATTCTCAAACCACAAGTTTGCATGTACAATTTGATTGAGATATTAATGGCAAAAAGATATATTTCTTTGTGAAATAACATATCACACAATGCGAGAATGTGCCTATAATTTTGTATCAGTAGCCTAGTGGTCAGATCATTGGCCTTGGAATAAGAGGTAACCAGGGTTTGAACACAAGCATTAATTGGAAAATCACTCTTAACTGCACAAGGATTGTACAATCTGAGCAGATTTAGAATAATGTTCACTTCATATTTGTTTTCATACCGTAGGTAGTAATAAAGTAAACTGATCTATTGCTCTTTTAAAAAGCAATAGGGACATTAGCATTTCCTCATCAGAAAACCAGTGTTATGAGAAACATTACCTTATAATTAGATTTCAGAATTGTTTTGTTCTTATTTGATTTTAAGGAGATCAGTATGCTTACCTTTCCTGTCACATTTTGATTGTTTGCAGATCCATAGTTCTGGCGAGCTGTTTGTGAACAAAGCCCTGGACAGAGAAACCCGAGCTCAGTACATCCTGCGTGTGGCTGCCACAGATGGGGCCTACGTCACCTATGCCACTGTCACCATTGATATCTTGGATGATAATGACAATGCTCCAGTTTGTGACCAGGTAAATTTAGACTTCCCATTACATTGACTGAAACTAGGCTTCTACTGAGCTTCATAAATATTGCATTCAGTACAGTATATTAGTTGTGCCTCAACAATGGGCAAGATTACTAGACCTATGAGTGATGATCTTAGTCTAGACCTGATTTTAACCCTCCAAGTATTTATAGCCGATTTGATCAGCCATAAATTTCATTCTGTGGTGTAGTGGCCGATTAGGTCAGCGGTATTGTGATTCGCTCTTAGGTCAAGATCAAGGTCAATCTATGTTAATAAATTGGGGAAAAAAAAAATTTTCGTGTTGTAGTTTATTCATTCTACTTTCAGAAAATGTATAGTGTTATGGCCTTTACTTTATTTTGGCATGCCTGATTCCAAACATTTTCCAATACACGGTAAAATCTTTAATTTCCCCTGACACCAGGGACTATTTATTGGTGACATTAGGAGGATTAAATTATTCAGATTGCACATTAGTTTGCAGCCTTTTCTTTTTAGCATTTCTGTTTCATCCATGATGTTCAAGACAGATTGTCAAGCAATTGAATAATTTCTGATTTACATCCCTTTGATACAAAATGATTTTTTTTTTTTTATCACATTGAAAGAAATTGGGGCCTTCCAGGAATGTACATGCAACCTCATCTAACAGAATACTTTTATTGTTATATTACCACCCTTAACCATAGTCATATACAGACTTTATCTAGGAGCACATGAGAATCTATATCATTTTTACTTCACTGCATATCTATTTCCAATTCATGCTTATGAAACAGGTAGAGAACAATAAGTTTTTACCCAGCTGTTTCAGAAAAGATTAGAAAATCAACATCAATTTGTGCAAATTCATTTTCTTCTCTTTCATCACCAGCCATTCCATCGAATTGAGCTGAATGAGGATGCTAAAATGGGCACCAGTATTGCACACATTCAGGCCACAGACGCTGATGAAAGAGGGACCATCAATGCTAAGATAGAGTACTTTCTACAGGGAGATGGGGCCGATCATTTTGATATGGTGAAAGAAACTGGTGAGTAATTCCATATGTCATGATGTCTATAGTGTGTCAGTACAAGATGGAATGACGTGAAGATCCATTCATTGCTCAGGATGGGGCCAATCATGTTCATTTCATTTATGATCTGCATAGCACTGGATGGAATAACCAGGAGATTTGTTCCTTACTAATAGTTGATTAGTGTTGATTGGCAAATTCTGGCAAGAGATAATTAAGTAAATTTAGCATTGCTGTTGATCTAATCTGAAAGAAAAACACTCGAGACTCATAGTAGTATAATAACACATGGGATTAGAACCAAGCAGGCTCAAAATTCCAGAAGGTGGCAAAAGACAGAGAGTGATGGAGGAAAGTAGTGAACACGTCTTCACAGGTGCCTCAACAGCATCTACGGAAGTCAAGGGATGAATGAGGATTGAAATTAATGTGGCCCCAAAACTTTGTGTTCAACATAAATTATTAATTTTCTTCATATAATTTCCTCATACTTCTTAACTGTTTATTTTACTATAATGGATAAACTATCAGTTAACATTCTGTATCCTGAAATTCAAGACATCTATGTAAAACAATAAGGTTGTAGATCGAAACATTTTTTAATCATTTCTGAGTCCACTACTCTGAACTCCTAGTAAATTTGATCACTGTGGATGTTAGCTTGATAGGGTGGCAATCATGAGGGAGACTTTTTCACAGAAGAAATCCAGAATTTTTTATGTTGATTTTGTCTCAGTTACATTTGTGAAGTTCTTTTAATTTACATTAAAGCTTTCATCCATCAGCACAAATGTTCAGGAATAGCAAATTACACACAAGAAATATTTAATGGAAAAAAAATGCCCAGCTGTCAAATAATTGATGGATTTATACATTTTTGTTTGTTCTAGAAAACATGTACATAAATTATCACATATTTTATCTCTGTCTAGGGGTTAACTAAATTATTATAAAGCTTTATTGCTTTTATAGCAGATTGTATTTTATGTTTAAAATATCACATCTTCCATTCTTTTGTAGGTATTATCAGAACTTTGAAGGAGTTAGACCGTGAGACCCAGCCGAAGTACCAATTGGTCGCTGTGGCTCGAGATGGTGGCGGGCTCAGCTGTTCTACCTCAGTGCTCATCTTCCTCAAGGATGTCAATGACAACCCACCTGTCTTTGGCAAGGGAAGTCTGAGAGACACCTACAACATCCAGGAGGATGCTCAGGTACACACCATACTGACAAGGATCGCAGCTCAAGATGCTGACACAGGTAACTCTTGGCCTTTATCATGAAAGTTTTGTTCATTTGTTTTTAAACTATTGAATCACTGGACTGTCAACAGCCTCAGCAACAACAAATAATAATTCTGAAAAGTGTGTGAAATGCACACACCTCCCCCTCCTTTCCCACATACAAAACAATGGAAGGAAAAACAGTATATCTCTCAATTTACTCTGTATTTTGTAATCACTTTGTGATTATTTGTTTTTTAGTTGTTTTTTTTTAGGGCATCCATTGTTTTTCAGGATGGCATCAGTTGTACATCTTACAGTTAGTTCCTTCTAAGATCTCCTGCTGTTTATATTTGGTCCATTGTCCACCGAAGTTATTTATCTAAAGAGGGAACAAAATCTCTTTTTAAACAAAAGAAAACAAATTTGTGGGCATGTGTATGTATATTAAAATGTTTAGATATGTGACATTCTTGTTTATGTCTGAAGTACATAGTGAATATCGTTCCATTGCCTGAAAACTGATGTATTTCATTTCTTTTACATCAAATTATATCAGTTTTGTCACAGAGGTAAACATTATATGATTGTAAACAGAGCAGAAATCAATCACATTTGATTTGCATCTGCAGGCATCAACAGTCATATTGCCTATGAACTGAAGCCTGATTCACGCAATGTCTTTAGCATTGATAAAGACAGTGGCATCATTAGTCTGATGACAACTTTGGACAGGGAAAGACATCCCAGCTACAACCTCAGCGTTATTGCCTACAATCCTGTAAGTTTTTCTTTCTTTGAATTGTTTGTGTGTACCTGTCATGAGCTGACCCTCAAAGCAAACTAGCATATATGATATGTGTAAAGAAAAAACTTTACACTTACTACACTAAAAAGTAAGACAATTGTGGATAATTGTTAAGGAGATAATTGTTAAGGAGATAATTGTTAAGGAGATAATTGTTAAGGAGATAATTACAGACTGTTGATAACAATAATGTGTATACGTAGCATATTTTTTCACTTTAAATGGTTGAATATATTGTTAATCTGCAGTTATGTTACCATAGTATCATTTGTTTTTAAAGCATTGGTGGGCTCTAGATGGCTAACTACTTGTTTACTGTAGATAGATATACCACACACAGTTTTGTGTATCTTCCACTGAGTTGTGTTTTTTCGCTCTGTTGATATTTTTTTTGCTCTTATGGCAAAAATGAAACATGTGTCTCTATACAGCTATCTTTACAATAGTGAATTCTTCAATATTGTCATGGTTCAAATTGCATTGATTACTCTGGTTGACTTCAGTATAATCAATATACAGTAACACAGTAGGAAAATTTTTGTCTTTGTACATTTTTGACATGAATAATCAAAATGTTGACGTTTAAACAGGCTCATACAAACTAATTTCCCTTTGAATCAAGTACATACTTAGACCCAAGAATAAAAAATTCCTAGAGTTTATCTCCTTCTAGCTTGGATTGATGTGTCCTGTTTTGAAACAAAAACATTTCCTCACTTGAAGAAGTTATCCAATTAACTTGTAATAATTTCCAGGTTAACCCTGAGCTGTCCACTGAGGCAATCATCACCGTCACTGTGCTTGATGTGAATGACAATCCACCAGAGTTTGAGCGCTCCAGTTACTACGCCACCATAGAGGAATCAGCTCGTTTTGGTGCCTTTGTTATGCGTGTCCGAGCAACTAGTCTGGATATTGGGATCAATGCAGACATCACTTATGCCATTATTGCAGGAAATGAACAAGGAAAATTCACCATTGATCGCAATTCTGGTAATTGTTTACACAGCTGTTTCACTATATAATGGGTTCTTCAGAATAAATTTAAGAATACCAAATTTTCTCTGAAATGAATTGTTTTCTTGATGGATCAAACAAATAAATGCTGACCCTTTCCAAGGAATATTGATATCATCACACTTCTGCAAAAAAATGTTATTTGTATGTTGAATAATGAATGAATAGTTGGAAAATTCAATGGAAATTAATGAAGCACAACTTCACTGTACAATAAAGATTTTTATTTTGTGGACAGAATGATGTGTTTTATGTTAAATGGATCACTCAGATGCTGAAGGTTTTTGTCTTGATACTGAATAAACTAATATTTAGAAAAGTGTACTTGATATCCTAATTATCCTGATACAGTCATGAAAAAACTATAATCATTCACATATTTTACATTTCATGATTTGAATCCTGTGTTTCTTCCATACTATAGAGATTGAGACCTGAAATATTGATCTCTTTTCTGTCTCTCAGGTGATATAACTGTAGCTGAACCGCTGGATCACGAGTTGTCCAGGGAATATTTTATAACCATCCTGGCAACTGACCAAGGCAGCCCACCTCTGACCAACACAGCCATCATCAACATCAACGTCACTGACATCAACGACAACCCTCCACGTTTCAGCCAGGACAGCTATACGGCCCATGTGTCTGAGAGTGTCCCAGTGGGAACAGAGGTCTTTAAGGTACCTTACATTACACCTGTCTCAAAAAGAACATATCCACCTCATTGAGTTCTGTTTATGTTTTCTCAGTAGTGGTCTTAGAATTTTAAATCGTTCTCTTCCTATGCTCCTGACTTGACTTTATGTGTTTTCAAATCATTTATATTTTGAATTCTGAATGATTTAAGATATTAGTTTTAGGTTGTATCTGTAAAATCAGTTTTCCACAATAAAGGATTCCTCAGAGATTACAAATAAATTTGTTTGGGAATAAAGAATCATGTAATGATAACAAGTTATAATGTGGACTTCTTAGAAACACCAAAGAAAGAGAGGAATGGAGAGACATGATTCCCGTTGTCTGTCACAGACCTGGCACTTGAAGAAAAAAACTGATGAGAAGATGGTAACGCAATGATATAATTATGTCAAGAAAGATATGTCTCATATGTTGTAGTGAATGTATAAGAAGACTCCAGTGGAAAAAACCAGATAAGTCACATATTCTACAGAGGGAGAAAAACAGAAATTAAAGTTAGGAAGTCTTTAGTTTTTTACTGCATACCCTTTTTAAAACTTTCTTTTTGGCGAAACTTATCTGGTTTCTTTTGAATTGTTGTTCTGGTTAACAAATCTTAGCGGTGTGCTTTATAACATTGTTAGGGCAATTACTTATTTTTGATAAAAATGTGACTTAACTAGTTTTTCCAGTAGAGTCTTCATATACTAATGTTGTTTACACAGGTGATGGCCACCGACAGTGACAGCCCGCCCAATGCTCAGATCACCTACAGCATTATGGATGGCAACATCAACAATCAGTTTGTGATAGATCCACGAGAGGGCATTCTGCAGATTAGTGCTCCATTAGATAGAGAAATGGTAGGTTTGCAGTTGTTTTTACTCAGAATAGAAGCATAGGGTTGAAGACATACTGTGAAAGCTCCAATATGCATTGTCAGTTTGTTTGATTTGAAAGAAAGAATGACTCCATGAACTGAAAATTTGAAATGTTTTCCCTATGAAAAAGTCTAATGTATTATCAGCTATAAGAAATCTGTTTTTCTTCAACAAATGTAAATATATTATTAAACTTTTAGAATTCTATTTTACGTTTTGTAAGTTGGATTCATTTGTATTCTATCCTGTTGATTGGTATCTGAATTTTTCATTTGTAGACATAATTTAACATTAATGACAGTGATAAATGGGTAGATTTTATTATAGTTAATATTAAGGTAACCTGTTCGCGCTATAATAAAGTAACTCTATATCACAGACAAATGATAAAATAGTTCTACTATTAACAGTCAAAAATCTCTTGTCCAACATGACAGTGGCCGACTACTTGGGACCATGTTCAAATTATGGTCCATCACAATCAGATCAGAGAGGAAGCTATGGGTTTTGGATGCCAAAATGATAGAAAATGCGTTTCTGCGCAAAATAAAATATTTTGTCACGAAATAGATGTTTTTTAACTAGTCACTATGGCATAATCTTTGTGTCTCTCAATTTCTTTTTATTATATCATAGAAGTTCTGTTTATTTTCCTGTGATACGTGCTCAGTTAAAGATATTTATCAGCTTAAAATCTCTATGTAATTTATCTTTCAGATTGGCAGCTATTCCTTGGTTATCCAAGCCCATGACTCTGGTCTGCCAATGCTGCTCAGCTCTGCAGTCGTCAGTATCATTGTGGATGATGCCAATGACAATGCACCCATGTTCTCACAAAAACTTTACAAGGGTGTCGTACAGGTACAGACTTTTTCTTTGTTCTATTCTCTCCAAAGTGAAATAATGTGGTTCATGTCACTGTCATCTCATGTGATCTGTGAAGTGAGGATAAATTTTACCCATATAAAAATGTATACAAAGAATGGGATTATATGAGCATGGAATGTTTACATGCATTGAAATTTTTATTCTTAAAATTTTTGACACTCCCACTATTTTTCTTGAAGAATTTTGATAATACATATAGGTACTTGGATAATTTATCGACCTGAACAAAAACTTAGATAATTTGTCTGAATATATCATTACTTTCTGTCCAAAAAGCTTTATGTCCAGTGATTTTTTTTTTTTAATTTTATTCACCAGCAATATGAAAGGAAGCAAAAGTTTAAACTGAATTTTGTGCTTTTTTTGGAATACAGAAGTGCTTCCTCTGAACAATAAAGGATTTTTTTACACTTTGTATATTCATATACATTTACTTTTGTTAAAATCTGCATCTTCCCTCCCACAATTCTAGAAAACCAATTTGTTATCAGTAAGTATTAAGATTATTTGGAATGAGGGTGGCGCTAAAACTAAAACTAAAAGCATCTTATTCTCTCTTTCTGGAATTGTTTTGTTAAAATCTTTATCTTAAAATGGTCTTGTGTAATTTAGCGTTCTTTCTCTAGTTTTCTTTTGAATGGTTGTTGGAATGACCTGGATCATTTTTGTCCTCATTATTTTTGGAAGAAAAAGCCTATGCTATAATATTTCATTATGGTAGAGTAATTTTTACAGTCTCCTTATTTTTTGTGTGCAAATCCTATTTTGGATTTGAGTTGTTTTAATGGGCATAATGAGAGGAAAACATGACAACGTTATTCATCTTCAACTTTTGTTTTTTGATGTTATATAAGTGTATAGTAATTATGATTTGATTAGTTTGAAAAACGTAGATGTATTACATTTGAGTAACGCTAACTAATCCCTCATCACATTTCTCAAGCCAAAACTTTTGCCTCTCTCAACTTCTTGACTTAATTACTCTCAGTCCTAATGTCTACGAATGAGTTCTTTTTCTGTCAAGATATGTCTGAATGTTTCCATACTGACCAGCCTAATTGTTCAATTCACAAAGGTGTGATGAAATGATGAGTCTTTAGTTCAGACTTTGTCAGAGTTTTTATGTGATTCACACCACTTTTTTACCAGAAATGTCATTCGCTAGATCTAATCATTGACAATTTAAGAAATAAACTCAGAAATAATTAAGTCACAAAACTCAGAATTAAAACTCAGAAATAAATAAATTCAGAAATAAATTATGGCAGCTCCCATGCATGAAATTACGATGTGAGCATTCTGTTGAAATCTTGAGCGAATCTGAAGGACTTTAATATAATGAATAATAAAGTGCTTTCATTTAGCAATGTAATAGACCATTCCTAATCAACTTTTCCCAGTTATCAAGGCAATAGAACAAGAAAAGGGTATGGGTTGCAATAAGGTTGACTAAAGACTTAATAGATCTCAAATAAAGTATCAAAAGATGCTTTACTCAAATCAACTGATAAAGTACACCCTATCCCTGTGGAATCTTCCCGTTATCTGCCTTATATTTCAAGGATCGACTATAGGCCTGGTAGGTCTCCAATGAAGCATGTAAGAGTGCTTTCATTCATATCAACTGATGAAGTATATCTTGTCCCCATGGAATCTTCCTTCTATTTATTTTATATTTCAACTTCTAGCTATCAGTTGGATGAAAATGTGACTTAAGACATAATTTTTTAAATCTACTTTTAATCAATGACTGTAAGATCAAAGGGCATGAATGATGTGAATATGAGCATGTAATAACTGCTATGTTAACTGACAGCATGAAACAGCTTAGGCTTTAGAATGCAGCTAAACTGGAACTACACAGTGACCAATTTTCTTGATAAATCATGGAAATTTGATGTGGGCAGTCTGTCAGATTTCCCCTTCTTAATTTTTTTTTTTTGTTTTGTTTTGTAGTGCATTCCTGGTAACCATTCAATTCGTTTAGCATAATGGTATTGGTAAACAGTTTTTCTGTCATAAACTAAGGAACATATTTTCCAGGAATTTTTTTTTTTTTTTTTTGGTAAGTTTTGTAAATGATGGTGACATGTTAATATTTCTTCTTTTTAGCCAATTTTTCCCAACTGATTATTACTATTTTTGTTTTTAACTGGTTTTTGTATTTTCTCATAATATTATAATACTTGAAAGAGAAGGTGCATTTTAATTACTAGCAAGAAAATAAAATAATAGGTGAAAGAATGAACAATATGCAAATAATTTCCAACCAGCACTTCAAATTTTTATCATGGTTTGATATTCTCACTGATCATTGTTTCTGATAGTCATTGATTTCTCTTGTTCAGTAGAGGAAAAAGGTAGAGCACCATATTCGTTGAAGGAGAATTTTTGTCATTAGTGGGTGAATAAGGCAGCCATATGGGACACATTACGATGAAATCTGGCGCTGGTCAGTTTTTGAGCTTACAGAGTTATTGATCTCACATTAAAGCTTACTCATTTTCTTTTCTGTTGATAAAAAACTGTTTGTTCTTTCTCAATAAGAAGTGATGGAATTGGCAATTAAAGACAATGGATATGACCTGCTGTTGCTGTTGAATTTAGTGAGAAAATGGCTGATCTCTTCAGCTATTCCTTATAAATCCTCATTTAGGTCATGTCACTAAATGACATTTGATCTTTACTCAGTATTTCTTAGCAAATTTTACTCTGAAGTACATTTTTAAATGGATGAAGAAGAGTTTTGTGCAAAGTAAAAATTGCTTTAAAAATTTACTCAATGTTGAGAAAAAAAATAATGATTTCTTCAGTCATCTCAAGTGCTTGACCAGTGCCTGATTACACCGTGTCATGTCTCATATGTGGGCGAGATAACCACCCACAGGAGGCTGACAGGTATACATAAATTATAGCCATGTATGGATGGGCTGGCATTATTACAAGTCACATGTGGAAGACGTGTGAAACAGTACCTGCTAATTAGATTGGATTATCTCATCTGGACGGATGTGACAGCCAATTCTCCTGCAGTGTCTGGACGAAGAGTTGTGTGTCACACATGGCAGGTGTCCCAAGTCACACAGGGGCCTGGGGTCTCAGAGCTGTGACAAACATTGCCGGTCGTTATTTTTAGTTCCTTTGTCCACCTCCAGCCAGTAACCATCTTCCCCTATCCAACTGTCCAATCAACTGGTTTTCTATGTAACTCACTCAAACTGCATTTGTCTGTGTCTCTTGAAAAGTGTTTTTGTTTTTCCTTTGTCTCTCTGAAGACTGCTTTTTGTCTATATCTTTCGAAACAGCTTTTTTTTGTTGTTGTTTTCTGTCTCCCTAAACCATATTTTTTTTTCTCTGTCCCTCTAAAACATCTTTGTCTAAATCTGTCTGGAGCTGGGTTCTTTTGTTTGTTTCTCTCTGTATAACAACTTTTGTCTATGTCTCTATAAAACTGCTCTTGACTGTAATATTTCTCTAAAGCTGCTTTTGTCTGTCCAAACTTAAGTTTCATAGTTTTTTTTTCCTCTGTCTCTCTAGAACAGCTTGTGTCTGTGTCTCACCAAAATGACCATTTTTTTTTTTTCTATATAAGATTGTCTCTGTCCCTGTCTCTCTATAAGTGTTTTTTGTTTCATTGTCTGTTTGCTTTTTCTTGTCTTGGCTTGTTAAACAGTGTTCACTCAGTTCCTCCTCTTCTTTGAACTTAACCCTCTCTCTGCAATCATTGTGACACCTTCTGATGAGTTGAGCACCAATCTTTTCCATCTGTCATAGTTATGGGCCAGGACCAAGTCCTGGCTGTCTGCAGATGTTCTCTTTGCACATTCCTGAATGTTGTCAATCCATTATTTGTCTAACTACAATGCGCCTCTTCCAGATTGTCCAGTCAGTGTGATCATATTTTTATGGGTAGGAGGAAAAATATCTTGAGAACATTCAATCCCTTTTTTTTTTAAATTTTTTTTTTAAATTATGTCCTGTAATATGACTAGTACGAAACTTGACACTATGAAAGTTGTCTTTCTACTTTTTCTCAATTTTTGGTGGTCTCTTTTGTGTTTTATTAAGCTGGCATGACCACAAGATTTTATAAACTGTCCAACATTACAACA
Source organism: Peronia verruculata (assembly GCA_038406235.1). Taxonomy (NCBI): domain Eukaryota; kingdom Metazoa; phylum Mollusca; class Gastropoda; order Systellommatophora; family Onchidiidae; genus Peronia; species Peronia verruculata. The sequence continues at coordinate 41,042 of JBCAUA010794449.1, forward strand.
GGATGGACAGAAAAACAATCACGGTGATCCAATATTTTTGTCTTTGTGTAAAGCATGAAGTAGATGTACAAGAGAAAGAATCTAGCAACAGAAGCCAACAACATAATTTTGAGACATTGTCATTCAGAAAGTTAGGAGATAAGAGATGGGAACAATCCATGTCAAAGAAATACTGTTCTCTGCTATGAAAAATAATTTTTTTGTTTTTGTTTTTGTTTTGTCTTCATTAAGATTGTCATTATTTATTTCATTTTTTTCTCTTTCATTCCTTTTCATTTTGTTGTCATTACTGAAATGTCCACCAGCCTGGTTTCTGTGTTGGAAAAAAAAGAGCCAAACTAATTTGCTGGTTTTCAAATTAAATCTCAGAGTCAAATAGTACTTTTCATGTCCAATTTATTTCCACCTCATGCTTTAGAAGAACTGGATCATTAGAAACATTATTTTCTCTTGTCTTATAGGAAGGGAGACGGACAGGCATTGAAGTTGTCATACTGAGTGCAGTAGATGCTGATCTACCAGAGAATGGACGACCTTTCACCTTTGAGATCACTGAAGGCAATGAAAATGGAGAGTTTCATATTGATGGGGGTGGGGTCATCAGCACTGCAGGCAAACTGGCCAAGAAAGTACAAGACAAGTGAGTTTTAGCATCCTTTTCTAGTGGAGTGTTTTGGGCATTTCTGCCATTTTCCTGGCTTGCTTATATTATATAACTATATCACTTGCTTTGGCATAAAAGTAGACACTGAGACAAAATAGAAATGAAGAATTAGACCACAAAATATGATATGCGCCATTTTTTAAAATTACAAAGATCAGTGTATGAGATGACATCTTTGTTTGTCTGAGTCATATAACTTAGTTTAAACAATACTTTGGAAATGTGATATGCCCAACAGTAATAGACTATAAAAAAATTTTATTTTTGGCAAAACATGTTTATTTGGAATAGGACAAATTATTTTTTTCTCAAGCAAGAAGTTGGATTGATTTCATTTTGCTGCCTTCTGTATTTGGGCACTGTTGTTATTACTGTTTCATGTGAGGGTTTTATAGACCACCTCCACAGCTAATCTTCTTCATCAAGATTAATCATTTTACATTGATCTGTGATGCACTAATTATGGATGTCAGATTGTTCAAGATGGCAGAGATTTTAAATTCTAACCCGGAAGTGCCTGTACATAAACAAAAGATTAATCTACCTGGCAGCTGTTATATTCCCGATATGATACAAATTCATTCAGTGAAGGAGGAGGAAACTTGGGACTCGAGTAACAGCCCAAATAATAGTGCTTATTAGCATAACAATATTGTTTTCATTTGCTGTTGGACCATATTAGTGGGACATATGGAGGGTTTGACTGAGAACAAGAGGTAATAACATGATAATAATGAAACTGGCTGGCAAATGAAAACAAGTGTTCATCAGCCTCATGGGGTCCATGCATTCACATGTAAATGATTTTTGAAAATGGGTTTCATATGGAGGAAGACTTTGTTATCCAGTCAGTTTTCAGCCATGTGGAAACACTACATTTGAAATTTGTTTAATTTAAGATTTCATTATCCAAAATTTTAGTCCCAAGTGGATTTATAGAAAATTGAAGCTGGAGTAAATTGAATGTTATTGAGAAATTCTCCTGTTCTTGTACTTTTCAGGTATGAGCTGACAGTTAGAGCCTATGACAATGGAAAACCACCACAGCACTCTGAAACCAGAGTGGAGATTGAAGTGGTGGACGACAGCCTGTATCCCCCTGAGGTCAGGGACCTGTCCATCACTATTCGCTCCTGCATGGAAAATTTCCCGGGAGGAGTTATTGGTCGTGTGGAGGCCCATGACCGAGACCCTTATGACAAGACTATCTTTAGCGTCGTCTCTCCGAACAGCCACTTGTTTGACATCCATCGATACGATGGCCGTCTGATCGCGCGGACTGGTCTGGATGCTGGTGATTATCTGGTCAATGTCAGTGTCTCGGATGGCAAATTTACCACCTACGGTCGTGTGGACATTGTGGTCATTTGTATCTCCAAAGAAATGTTGGAAAATGCCTTGACCATCCAGTTTGAGAACATGATAGAAGAGCAGTTCTATGCCAATTTCAAGGTAGACTTCCAGCGAGTCTTGAAACAGGACCTGGATGTCAACTTCAATGACATAGAAATTATCAATGTCCAGCCTTCAGCAGAGAGTATTGCCAAGAGTAACTCTCAATCAGAGAACAAATCTCGGAAAAAGAGGAGCATGAATGACAATCTAGATGTCCTATTTGCAGTGCGCAAATCTCCCACCAAATTTTTTAATAAGAGATCCTTGAAGAGAAAAGTGGAGAAAATCCGTGGCCGTATAGAGAGTGTTCTCGGAGCGAGAGTGATAGACATTTTCACTGACACCTGTACAAAGGATTCCTGTGAAATTGGCTCTTGTGTTGGGGATATTCATTTTGATGACAGTGTGTTAGTACCTGTGGTAGTCAACGGAGACAGCTTTGTCTCTGCCCGTCACCACTACACTGAAAAGTGTGTTTGTTTCAATGGTGAGTGACTTGTCTTATGTGTCAGCTCACAATCAGATGCATTTATTGACTAGTAGGATATTCAATTACCTTACTCTTTAAATGTCATTACAGTTCTAAGGTAATTCAGTTCTTTGTAAATGTCGAATGAACCCTGTCTTAACAGAAAACATGCACAATGATTGAAGTTTCTATCTTTCATTTGACTCAATATAACCATATGTTAATCAACATCTTTTGAAAATTATGGTGACAAGAAACCTTTATGTGATTTTCACCATATCAGTTGGCATGATTTTATGTTTCATTGAATTGTTTTCTTGCATCTGTAGTCATTAAGCTACCTGGGTATATTTTTGCTTCTAAATCACTAAAAGAGAGCATCTAAACCACCATAGCTGTTGAAGTGGTATGAAATAAACATACCTCATCCATGACAGAAATATGAGACATAGGCCTCCTATTTTAATCTAACAGAAATTATCAAATACTGTATGGTAAACTTAATGAACGTATCCAACATGAGATGTCTTGAAACAGTTTTTTAGATGATATTTATGTAAAGTTTAATAAATAGTGACTTTTACTGAAATATCAGGTAGGACTCGGCATTGTGCTTGTTTTAAAACTGCTAGTGTGAATTTTGTGTTCTACTTCTACAGATGAGTGTGAAGAGCAAGTCTGTGGTGACACCACCTGCACTGCCAACAAAGTCTGTCAGAAAGATGCTTTTGGTGACTTCTCATGCCAATGTCCTGAGGGACGAATGGGAGAAATGTGTGAGAGTTTGGTACCACTGTGCAGTGGCAGCAACTGTCCTATAGGTACATTATCCAATCTTCTCTCCTCTCATTATATTTTGTCAGTTGTACTGAAATCATGCATAAATTCATTTTCGGTCATTTCGAGTTTTTGTACTTGTTACCTCGTTGATTGGTAGTTTTATTTTTAGCTTGAATCATGATATTGTCAAGAAACAAAATTATGTATAATTTATAGGCCACCGTTTGTCTCATGTGTCTATCGCAGACGGTAGAAATGTATGTACTTGTGGGAGTTTATATGTGTTATTTGAGGATACATTTGTCCTATATATTCATCTTAGCTTTATTCTTTATGTGTATTTTAATATTTTGCCACTTTCTTCCATACATGGAGAAACAATAAATTGGTACTTGCATGAAAAAAAAATATTTCTTTTTATAAGAATCATTTACGTTTGGAATACATGTATATTTTTTAAGTGCTTTTGGTTTTGAAAAAAGAATAAAATGGTTTTGTTTTCCATTGTGAAAAACATTCTCGTGCCATTTTCAAGATGGAGAGCATGGAATTTTTTTTTTTTTTTAACTTAATTTTCTTGATTTTTTGAAAACAGATCTCTTAACACAACATTCCAAGAAAACTCATTTGTAAACTGTAAATTGGATGATCAAATAAGGACAAACATCAATACTTATTACTAACCTTTTCTTGCTATGTCTTTATCAGAGCGACCCATGACATTTGGAGGCAAAAGCTATGCCAAGTGGAAGCTCCAGCATTCTACCAAAAAGCGTTTCTCACTGAGATTCAGAATCCGTACAAGGCAGTCCACAGCTGTTCTCATGTATGCCAAGGGAAAAGTGGATTACAGTATCTTGAAGGTGAGTCGACAGGAGCACTGACAAACAGTTGTGTGAGCTCCCACATAATGACAAATATAGCAAAAACATTTGAAGAGCATGGAAGCATTTTGCCCATATATAAAGCTTTGCTATTACAAATTTGTTACTGAGAAATGCTAACAATTTGCAGTAAATACCACTTTGCTTATTCTTAATTCCTTACTTCATATTTATTTATATCTTTGTGCCAGTTTATTTTCTATTGTGACCTTCAGAGAATGTGGCTCAGTGAATTGAACTGAATTTTTTAAGGATGCACTCCCTCCCCACTGTTTTTCTTATAGAATTCTGTGGGCATGAAGTCAAATTATAATGAGAATAGCCATGAAGTGCTATTTTTTGTGTTTGACGTTAGCTATGTACAATATATATGTACACCTTCAACAATGTTTGTTACTCTGTTTGTGCAGATTGAACGAGGCAGTCTGGTGTATAAATTTGACTGTGGAAGCGGAGAAGGCCAAGTCCGAATCCCCGTCAATCTGAACGACGGACAGTGGCACATGATTGAGCTGGACAGGAATGGGAGAGAAGCGGAACTGGCACTGGATGCCTCATACACAGCCATGGGTGTGGCTCCAGGCATTCATGCCATCCTCAATGTTGAAACAGAGGAAATTTACTTTGGTGCTGAAGTGGATGTCTTCCCCAATGGTTACAGAGACATTGGCTATGGCTTTGAGGTATGAGACATCACTACCAGCTTGTTGTCTGTAAAGAGTGTCAGTTAATCTTGCATATTGATTCATGATTGTCATCACATTTGATAAAGATTTGAGTGCCTAACAGCAGCCTCCTTGCATATTTCCCAGGAAGTTGAGAATGCATATGAGTGTCTCTATTGCTTCGTTTGAGATAATAAAAAATAATAAAGCAGACAGAACCTGTACTTTTGCTGTATGAGAATAAGCAATATATAAGTGCTGTCTGGTCTTATCTACAAATCTCAAAGGTGTTCACTACAGTTTGGGCAAAGGAAATCAGTAAGCACAAATTTGATGATTGTCCTACAATAGGACCAAGGGGCAATCAACAGCATTGAGAATTGTTTACCATTGTCAGTTATCTTTTGCTTGCCCTCCAGATCTACTCTACTGAACAAATATGTCTGGCTGAGTGACATAAGTCTCATGTCAAAGTTTTCATGTTTAGAGTTATTGGTGTTTGGGATAGAGAAAAATCAGTGTACTTGACTTTGGAAAGAATATCATTAAGCAGTGACTCCTTGATGCTAAATGTTAACCCCTCTAACCCAATGGTCAGTAAAATATTTTTTTTCTAATAAGCCTTTCAATCCTAAGAAAGTAGGATCATCTCGGCTCTAACTGGTTGCCTGTTTTTGCTGAACATATTTATGGGTAGAAATTTGGAATTTGGAAATTTTGGCTGGACAGCGGCATGCAGCCTACTCTTCATCGATTTTCAACTGCCAAGGTTCTTGAATCTGTGTAACATACACACAGCACCTCTGAAATATATTTGCCCTTATCCAAGAAGGATAAACATTGAGCTTCCTACCCAAAAGCAGCCAAGGGGTCGTTGAGTCACTGAAAAATATGGGTTTTCGATCTTTGTGTCCTTCCATCCCCTGATAGAGGACCCGCAAGTCAATCTCGGCCACAACCTCATCGACCTGACAAGCTTTCAGCATGAGGCAGATGCCAAACCCAAATCTACTGTGACCGCCTTAAATATTATCGCTTCAATGAACCCTTTTTGATGTTCCTCTCATTGCATCTGGGCAGGCAACATATCCATTAGTAAATGGACAAGTGACAAATCCATTGTTTTAAATAATTTTCATAGATGAAAACTGCCAAAGTAGTGGTATGTATTGTTCTCCATAATAGGCAGTTGTATAAGCAATTTGAAGGAATTCATTTGTTATGGTATGTGTAATAGACCTGTCTCGATTAGCGTACTCTGCAAAACCCCCCGCGTCTATTTTTAGTAGGGGGGCAGGCGACCACGCTGCCCATACTCATTGAGCGTTTGAATCAAAAGAATGGTTAACAAAACATGCTGTTGGGGCGGGTGCAATTGCAATTCAAGGCGAAAGGATCATGGGGATATGAAAGTGGTGACTTTAAAAAAATTCCCAAAGTCCAAA